>JAGDQP010021307.1:0-31917 GCA_022664845.1 Lepisma saccharinum
GATATGAAAGTATATATATATATATATATATATACTTTCATATCGTATCGATCTCAATAGGTATATTTTTCTTCGAAATCTACCTAAAAGAAAAAATGGTGGTGGGACTTGACGAACAGTGGAAATAAATATGTATTACAAGTAGCGACAGTACACTGATGAAATAACCCTTCAAGTTTCTTTTCAGAAGAATCCTCAGATGACCTTGAAGATCTACATGCGTGAGCAATGGGTGAATATGTGTGTGTGTGCTTTGCATGATACAAACGCTGCTTATTGGATGCGCAATCAGATTGGATTCAATACAGACTTTTACCTGGATTTCTCCACCTTTCTTTCATGCGTAGTTTACCAGATAAATTGAAAATTAACAGTAATTAGAATCAATCCTTTTTTTTACAGAATTTACAGTAATGCATATTCTGGATTTTGCCCACTTTCCAGAAAACTCTTTTCGGGCTTTCCTATCTTCTTGTTTCACCTTCTTTCTTCACTTATACACAAACCGATACGCGATAAATGTCTTTACAAGATAGAAACCGTAGCACCAACACCAGCGACAGATGCTTTTGTTGTAGGTATGCATGCGGTAGATCGCTAGTAGAAATTGGAGAGCGATCACTCCTCAGGGCGGGACTATACGGGAGCCTGACAATTCAAACATTTCATTTCATCAACAGCCAGTTTCACTGCGACCAGGTGCAACCTACATTGCTTTAAATTTAACAGGCTTATTCTAACGTCGTAAACGAACCGTAGACTACTTTGACAGAAAGCATGTGGTAGCTCCATGCAGGGTCGTATTGGAGGGATGAGGACCCAGGCCGCTATTTCTCTAATATTACATTTTAATTCACTCAAATCAATTTGTCCTTTAGTCAATGGGATGTAATACAGCAAACCATTAATTGCACTGTATATGTTTAGGTTGTTTATGTTGTTATGACGACACAGAACTTCACAAAAGATGTTTCACGAAGAAACAAATTAAGAAAACGACTTTCTATCAATGCTACATTATAATCTCAATTTCACTTTGTAACTGCAGTCTGCCTCATCCATGTTTCTGTTGCTTTGTCTGCTTCTCTTCGAAGTTCATCATCAGTTGCATGTAAATCTTCTTCTGTATCTGTACTCTTCCATTTTCCTATATCTTTATTTTCTTCAACAATTCTTTTGTAACTCATTCTTTCTTATTTCTTTTGTCTTTGTGTTATCCTATTACCTCTTTTGCTCTATTAAGCAAACAGTGCTTTAAACAAACTGATTAGTACTTCCATTTGTTTGTTCCAAATTTGAGTACTTTTCTTCAAACTTTCCACAAATTTATCTTTCATTTCCTCGTTTCTACACTTCTCCTTACTGACTTTTTCAATGCTGTATTTTTCTAATCCTACGTTTTCCAGTTTTATCTCCGCAAAGACCAAATTATGGTCAAAGTGAATATCGGCTCCAGGAAGAGTTGTGCGCTTTTGAAAAGTTTTTTTTTTAATCGGTCCTGAGTTAGAACGTAGTCGATCTGCATCCTTTCGTTGTCTGGATGTGTCCTGCTGTATCTTCTTATTTTATGTTATTTAAATCATGTGTTTCCCACCACCATTGAATATTGGCTATGTAAATCAACTAATTTCTGGGGCTACCGGTCATCGGTTTAATCCCTGCTCATGGCTTTGTAGTGGACTTGTAGTTTGTAGTGTAGGATTATATTATGAAATGGTGGAAAAGTGGAAACGAAAACAACTTGACGAAAACAACTTGTAAAAATTAATTCAAGACGAAATTCATGTTGTTGTTTTCTTTTTTTTTTTCTTAAAAACTTTTAGAAGGCTATTTGATTACTTATAACTTTCTTCCAAGAACAGGAAATTTCATGTGATTCTCAACACACAAATACGATTTTACTTACGATCCTTTAGTCTGCGGTCTTGTTCAAAGTTCCGATAAATACGAAATAGTTATTCTTTCAAACTAAACAAACTTGGTAGAAGGAAGGTGTTACTCATTTATATTTATTTTCCTATACTCAGAGTATGATGTTGCGTACTTAAGTCACTTGCATATCAGTAAAGGGGGAAGACGTGCGTATATGATATTGATACAATGATAGTTTTTCATGCCTTTGTGATATTTTTAATGAATATATCTACTGTTTTCGTTCCTACTTTCCCACCTTTTCACACTTTAATCCTGTCATGTTTTCCCTGGCATATTTCCCACCTGCCACAATTTCCGCTGCCATCTTTTACGCCTTGAATTTTCATCCTGCCATGTTTTCCGCTGCCATTTTTCCTACTATCGTGGAAATTATATGTATAGTTCGGTACATAGATAATTTAACATGTAACATGTAATCACTTGAGAACGGTTAGAAGTACTGTAAAACTAAATGCACCCGTGATATGCTAAGACAATTTAAGATTATTCGACCACTTGTCTCCATTCTTATTTGAATAAGTTGAATTCAAAATGTCGGACGTAGATATAGCGTTCGTCAGCGTCAGAAATGCAGTACTTAGTCTCATTTACATTTGATATGTTACATTTACATTACGTCAAATCTGTAGAAATTATATGGTCTGTATTTGAATCACCTAGTACCTGTCTCTAGTGAAATTACATCACTCTCAATTACAGTATCTAAATGCTTCTAGATGCAATTGTAAAATATACGAGCTCACCCTATTTCTTTCATGTTGAAGACTGTCAACTGTGAACATTTGATCTTAATGTGAACCTGTAACTACGGGAGTGTTCCTTGTAAATAAACAAGTGAATAATGGGCCAGACTTCAATTTCGTTATGTAATCTTGAACACGGATGTATGCATGACAAAAATACTTTCACGGAACAGGCTTTGGCCAAACCGAAAATACGAAAAGCTATAGAAGTTACAGAAATTACGTCAATATACGTAATAATTTAACCTATGCATTATGGTCGTTAGTAATCAAGGACTGTAGAATAGGAATTAACGGTTTCCCTAGGTGCTTTTAATCCTATGAGCAACGCCGAACCCATGTACTTGAAGGGTCCTTCCACAAGAATGAAAAATGTATCTAATGTACAAAACGCCATTCAAGATACAATAATCTGAAAGGTGTTCTTTATTAGGACACATTTCACAGCATTTTTACAGTGCGTAATAGTCCTGAAAGTTACAGTACAATAATAATACGGAAAAACTTTTAAAATAAATCCGAAAGTCATTTAGTTATACACTACTCACATTATTATTATTAACCAGGATACTTATAACCGTCGCGAGGACTTTTATTATCGTTAATCAGGATTATAATGAGATACTCCGGGCCCCTGTAGATGAATCAACGGTGTACATCACCCCCGCCATCTTGGTATGACCTTTCCATTGATTTACACGGGAATTGTTTTACTCATTTTATGCCTCTCGGAAGTAGAACATTTAAGTTTTGCTTTCACAAAATTTGTCTTTGTGGTTATTTTGACTCTTGAATAGTTTTGGTTTGTGAAGTCTCTTCAAATATATAAGTATAATGTATTATTAATAGTTTGCTATATAAATCACAATATGTCAACGGGAAATTATACTGTTCGTGTGTAAAATATTGCATTTCTATAAAACAGCATGAGTAAAAGAGAACATGATGATAAACTGTGCGAAAACAGAAGTTAAAAGTATGCTCCTGAAAGATATAAGACGAGTAAAACAATTCCCACGTAAATCAATGGAAAGTGCCTACCAAGATGGCGGGGTGGTCTACACTGTTAATAGTGGGCCCTTCCATAAGGACAGATGTCAGACGTGCGTAGATAAAATAATTTATTTCCTACAAAGATGTGCTTTTTATATATATTTGGAGCAAAATACTACTACGCATACGCAGAACGTTACGGAGCTCTAGGAAATATATTTTTGGGCCCTTCAGCCTCAGAACCACTAGGGCCCGTAAAAAGAGGCATCACTATGATCTTAGATAATAGAATTTTGAACTTCTACTTTACAGTTTCAAAATTATTTTCCTTTTTCCTCTTTATTTTACTTTTCTGTTGTTTATTTTTAACAGTTTTTTTTTTAATTTATTTGTATTCATTTTCTCGAAGAGAGTCTAGGCTTGTAGCGACCTTGGCCAGTTCGATCCTGGCTCCATGATTACATCCATACCACCACGTAAATGACTTCCTACACTAACAAGGTACATCCGCGTGCTGCCTTACATATATTGATTTAATATTGAACAAAATGCAAAGTTCTGCTTGTCCTAGTGTATATTGTACTAACTTTAGCGACTCATAGCGGTAATTTGCATATTTATGAACCTTTATAAATTAGATTCCAGAGTAATGGGCATTTTTTTAAATACACATCATTAATGAAGAAATAATATGAATTATGACACCATTGTAACAAAGAAGTTACCCATGACCCATGAATTGTCCTGCTGCACACAGTGTTTGTGGTATTACTTTGAACTGTCTATAGCGGTACTTTGAACTGTCTATACATGTTTATAAGTCTTGAAGTAACCTTGTAAGCATAAATATACACAACAATAAGGACAGTGGATGAACGATTCATTTGTGCATTTGAGATTTGAGAAACTCGAATCTTCAGTTTCACAGAGAATTCTGTAAGGAGCATCAAAGAAATCACGGTTAACGCTGAAAGCAGTTTTTTTTACCAGATATGTTTAATCATCACGTTGAATGTTAGAGCACTGAACTGATTATGGATTAGTCCAAGACGTAATGAAAGAAGAAGTGGATAAAGTACTTCGAGGGATGGAGAACGAAAAATCGCCAAAAGAAGACGAATTCACAGCAGAGATTTTTAAATGCCAACTTGCTAAATTAGTCTCAATGTGTCTGAGGAAGAGAGAAATACCCTCAAGTTGGAATAATGCTCTTATAATTTTGTTGTACAAGAAAGGGGACAAAGAACGCGTCGAAAACTACAGACCAATTAGTTTACTGTCAGTTCTATACAAAATGTTCACCAAAGTTATTTTGAATCATATTGAACGGGACTTGGATTTTAACTAGGGAAGGGAACAAGCCGGATTTCGTCGCGGATTTAGCACAATGGACCACATACAAACATTGAATGAAGTTATGGAAAGGACTAATGAATATGAACTTCCACTATGTTTGGGATTCATAGATTTTGAAAAAGCTTTCGATTCGGTCTCCGTGTCAGCAGTACTTAAATCACTTGACCATCAAAGCATCGAAAATGCGTACATCAAGCTACTGCGAAACATTTATTCGACTGCCACATCTGTCATTAGACTACATCAAGAAAGTGAAAAATTTAAAGTTAGAAAGGGGGTAAGGCAAGGAGATTCAATTTCCCCAAAATGTTTTCTGCAGTTCTGGAGAGTGTTCCAAAATTTAAACTGGGATAAAGTTGGAATTAAAATTAATGGCGAATATCTTCATCATATACGATTCGCTGATGATATAGTCCTGTTTGCTACAAATTCGGAAGAACTACAAACCAGAATAGAAGAACTGAATAATGAGAGTTCGAAAATAGACCTTAAAATGAATTTAAGTAAAACAAAGATCATATATAATCAACATGCTGCAAAAAAGGAAATAAAGATTAGCCGAGACACAATAGGCATAGTTGACGAGTATGTTTACCTAGGCCAGCTTAAAACATCGAATGCAAAGTTGACTGATGAAATAAATAGAAGATGTAAAATGGCGTGGAGTTCTTTTCGAAGACCTTTATTCTAGAGCAGAATTAAACCGACTTGAGACCTGGACTTGAACTATAAAACCAGTACATAGAAGAAGTGGAACATCAATATTTTCAGAGAAACCTGTAAATAGTATGTACTAATAAAGAACTTCTGCATGTACTTGAGTTAAAATATCTAATACTGGAATTAAGATCTTCCAAACATGCATTATTCATTTCTGTTCTTGAAGATAAATTAGAGATACTGTTGGTGGAAAAATTAGAAGGAAAAGAAGGCTCGTCTAGGTCAAGGGGACTAGGGAAGACACTGTAGTATGACGCAAGAAAAAAGCAAGAAGACGGGAATGACCGGAGAGGATTAAATTTTATTTATTTTTATTTATTTGTTAAGTTTCAGATATAGCTGGAGTTGCCATTTTACACAGAAACTAAATAACATTACTACAAACTAAATAACAGGAAATTAAATTTTAAAGGACACATAACACAGCAAGTGATATCAATAACATGACGATTATAATACACAAAAGAAATAACTCAGATATTGGTATTTAGCGTTCGGTGGAAAGTGTTTTCAGATCCGAAAATATCAATATTTGAATCAAGATTATTGAACATAATTGCTAGTCTGTGGAATAACGAGCGCTGAAGTATGCTTAGCCTAGGCGTGGTACAATGAAGGAGGTTATTATTTCTGGTTATTCGCAAGGGAACACGGAAGTAAAATTTAGATATCAATTCTCCAGTTCTAAGATTCCCTTTAAGTCATACAGACTGCCAACTTGCGACGAGAAGAGGGAACGTGGAGACCAAGAACGGATAATAACTCGGGTTTGCTGAAGCTACGTACTGATGGTATTCTTCTTTTGACTATAGCAAGAAAAAAGTTCAGAACAGAATCAATATGAGATAGATTAGAAATACTAGCCATGTTCCAAATTGGGGAGCAATATTCAATGTTAGGGGAGATGAAGGTTCTGTATAACATGCTTAATGAATGAAGTACCTTAATTTCTGTAAATCTGTAGAGAAGACCAAGTAAGCGCATAGAACTGTTAAGTATAGAAGTCACCTGATTAGCAAACAGAAGTTTTCCTCAAATA
This sequence comes from Lepisma saccharinum, assembly GCA_022664845.1. Lineage (NCBI taxonomy): Eukaryota > Metazoa > Arthropoda > Insecta > Zygentoma > Lepismatidae > Lepisma > Lepisma saccharinum. The sequence continues at coordinate 6,787 of JAGDQP010021307.1, forward strand.
CCAATTCAAGGTCCTTTTGAGATGAAACTTTAGAGATAGGATTATATTCAATGATTTATTCAGAAGGGATTTAATTCTTCTTTAATGACATAGTAACAAAAGAAGATTTTGAGGGATTTATTTTTAAGTTCCACGCATGGCACCAGACCAAGAGGTCAGAGATGAATTTTGAAGATCAGCAACATCCTGTAATGATCTGATTTCTCGAAATAATTTTGTCTTTAAGGACCTGTTAATATTCGCGTAATATTAATTAGAATAATTATTTATTCCGAAAGTGTAATCAAATTTTAGTTAATTTTCTTTCTAGATATTTCTGGTTCTTCGTGGTATTTACTCTCTATGATTCATTTATGCACTAACTTGCTCTTTAATGAGAACGAGATTTAGCATCAATTTTTGAAATATACAACTCACAGCAAACAACTTTGTTGCACTTCACAAATATGCATATATCTCGTGCGTCTAAATTATTATTAATGGTATTTCCCCCTATTCGTTTTCCTGTTTATTATACGTGTTCGTGTAAATGACAAGAACTTTGAATAAACTTGTCCAGAAAGTTTAATTTTTAATATTCTGGAAATTCTTTTCGTATAATAAAGAACTTTTAATGATGCATCGTTTTCTTGTATTTAGTGTGTTAACGAGAGAGATTCTGAGAAAAACAATATTTACCGAAAGTTAAAAACGAGGTACAAAATGTTGACTTAAGAAATAGTTTTTTGCAGGTTACTTTTAATGAACGTTGAGTTTGACGCGTGGGATTATTATATGAGTTTCACTGTATTGATTTGAATCTGAGTCGAATATGACAATACGAGCAGACAGAAATTGAAGATTTAGGTGCAAGAAGGGCACTTTCAAGGAAGTGCCCTTTTGCGTAAAACGCTTTATTCTTGCCTTCCGTTCTTTAATAATCACCAAATTTTATGTCAATATTTTGAAACTTAAGTTCAGGAGAAGCCGAAATAAGATACTGCAAGTATCATGTTTGTATCGAACACTTTTCTTTGACAGTGTTCCTCTCTCTATTATCAGATCTTGTAGCATGGACACTGACTTCAGTTGCTGATATTTAAAGTTATTTTACAGCTGCTTTTCACTCAGTCTGTATTTGGTAGTACAGTAATTTTTCAGCTCTATGAGTTGCTTAATTTTTGAAGACATTGAGGGTGTTGTTGAAGAAAAATCGAAAGGTTTAAAGAAGCATGTGAATAAAAGTTTGGGAACAAGAATTGCAAGTAAAGTCGGAAAAGAATAAGGTAGACAATATATTTCAAGAAGTGATACAGTCGTTCGATTAAAGAAGTTTAAATCAGTAAAGAGTATAGTGATCACGAAAATGGTGACGATTTGAATTTGAATTTATTTATTGCGTTTAGGCATTTGTGACTCACAAGGGATGTGCGTGACCTAGAACGCTCAGAACCGCACGAAAATGTGTTTAGAATATGAATAGCTCATCCCAAATACAGTAGTATGAGCCATTCGTATGTGCGTCTTACCACGAGAGACATTTGAATGATCACCTATTCAAGGTCTAAGAGAGGAACTTTGGTAACGCGAAGAAACAAAAAATATCGATATAAGAGGACCAAAAACACACATATTGCAATGTCGTGACCGACTGCTATATTTCCCTCTGCTTAAAATAATTACGCTATATGAACAACAAACCTTTTCCACTGACCTGATAGTGTTGTCCTCAAAGTACAGGTGTAGGATTTCAATGAAGCGGTCGAAGCAAAGTGGAGCAGAACAAAATGTATATCTGACTAAAGCCTCTTTTTCACATTCAACAGCACTTCTGCATTCAAGCAGTCCAATATCAAACGCCACTTTACTTGTGGTTTTTCACATTGTAGTTTTACAAAATCAACGATCCTTCTCACGTAGAGCTTATATTGCCGAAAGAAGTACACATCAAGAGGTTGGCAATATTTTGTTGTCATCGGTGGCAATATCTTGAGCGTAACATCCTTGTTCGGAAAACTTTCCTCTAACAGAGTACGATCTTTATGGCCTGACCAGGAATCACACAGAAATAGGCTCTTCGCATCGTCACGTACATGTTCACTAAGGGCGGTAGTTAGAAAACTTTTCATATGATCTTTCGTCATTTTGCCACTTTTGCTTGCCTTCACATGAATGTTTCGTGGACATGTTGCTTCAAGTTATTTGAAACATTTGGGCCAAAAGTGCCTTGTGGTTCCTGAAAACAGATATAGAGTTTGTTAGCTAATCTGCCACTCATTGATAAAGCCACATCAATTGTATAGCTGTGTGTAGAGCTATGCACAGATTGCAACACACCAGCTGTAGTTTCTTCGCCTCTGTGAGATAGTGTCGACAAAGAAGACATTTCATAATTAAATTGACTTTGGTCACTGTTCCAAACATTTTCTTTGTCCATATTCCCGTCTGTTACATATTTGCTCACTTCCTCCACAAATCCTTGTGCCTTCCGACGAATACTATGATCTTCTTGAATGTCCTTACGCGTGACGAACGTAGTAATATGTCTGGAAGAAATGCCATATTCAGCCTTAAGTTTCTTGAGAAAAGTAATCGAAGCTGTGAAATTGTCTTAGTCAACCACTATAGACGCTTCTAGTGCCCACATTTGCAGATGCCAATAGTGAACAGCAGATCCATACGCTTTTGACAGTCAAATAATCTAATATTACCTTGCAATTTGATTTACTTCGAATGCACTTATAGTACCTCATAAATTTGCTATAGGAGTTGAAGCCACGATCGTAATAGTCTTCATAAATGTTCTCCAGTATGTTGTCATCACTATCGTGTAATATACTGGCCCTCGAAATTTTGGGTGGAGATGGTTCGTACTCACTTTCACTTGAAGGTTCCTGTTGTTCTGGTGATGAAAGTCTTGTATTGCTGGACGGGAAAACTTCAGGTACGGGGTCTTTCTGTCGTTCAAAATCACTATACCTATCCATCGTATCTTCATGCTTTTCTGCGTCATCCCCATTGTATTTGTGAATTATTATGCTATATAATGTATTCACGAACTCCATACCCTAGACTCCGATTATGTTTCCATATTCAGCACGTCGCAACTTTGCCTCTAACAGCTTGACAACGTTCATGGGATTAATTTGCCTCATGATACCGATGCATACTCTAACCCCCAACCGAACACTCCAAAAGAAGGCCTAATACTGCAGCTATAGTATTCACACAACTAGAGTTCGTGCAGGTACAACATGCCACCGTCGAATGGCGCTAGCAGACAACTGCTACGTTTTGCATGGGAATACTCATACCACTGTTTCGTGCGGTTCTGAGCGTTCGGGGTCACGCACATCCCTTGTCAGGACGGAATAAGGTATAGGAAAGGATGCGGGAAAGAATTCACCAGGGCCTAAGTCGAAGATATCATTCCAGCATTTACCTTGTGTGACTAAGGAGAAATCCTTTATACAGCAGTCAAGATAGTTGACCGCTGGTTACGGACCTCAGGAGCTCCGGAAGACGATGCGAAAGCTTTACGGTGAAAATTGTGACATTCCAGAGTTTTACCTCGAGGTGGCTGGAGGTTACCGCGTTCGCTTTCTATGCGCGGGGTCACGGGTTCAATTCCCGCTGGGTCCATTGAACGGAGTGGTTCGGAGCCGCTTTATCAAAAACTGTAGGTCCCATCCTTAGAAGCTTACCAGCTCGTTTATGGACTTAATAACAATACATTCATTCATGCATTTTACTCAGATGATGGTATGAAGAATCATGTTGCATACCTACAGTAGTAAAGCATTATTATTAATACATTACTTAGTTTTGTAGTGCGTTTACTAAAGCGAAAGGTCAAATATAATTCTAGGATATTATACTTCATTTTGCCAAAACGCTTTAAGAAGAAAAATCATTATTTCTCTGTTGTTGTTTTTTTATATATAGCTCAAGTTTACTGGTGTTCTCTGCAAGAAGAGCACATGCATGGAATTTTATTTTACTACTTTTCCAGTATTTCCTTTTTATTTGAGTTACAAAATATGATTAAAATTGGTATTAAAATAACAATATTTAATATGGAATAAGTCTTATTTTATTTAAAGTGATTCAATAACATTTTTAAGGTTCCTACATTTTCAACATCGATTTTCCACAAGTTGGAACTTCGGAGAAGTGCCCTTCTTGCACCCAAACCCTCTTCAATTATATATATATATATATATATACAAACAGGACATCAGCCGTTGGCCTAGCCGTTAGCGTGTCTGACTACGGATTGAGGGGCCCAGGGTTCGATTACCGGCGCTGCCAAGGATTTTTTCCAAGGTGTGTGGGTCTTGAACGGTGCCCATTCCTCATCGTGATGCAATTGGGGAGCTGCTATGAATAAAAGATAGTGGTGATCACAGTGAGAGCTTAGACTCTCCTCTCTCAACTCGTCTGGTCAGCATATGAGCAGTAGACCAATCTCCTCCTTCCGGGTGGATTGAATATGGCAGTGATTTATTTATGTAGAAACATTTACAGAATAAGGGTGGAGGACCGCTGCAACGTTTGAGCTGCCTTAATAATTGAATGCCGTTGCCATGATCCATGCAACTTAGTCAGTTGGTGACTTCATCCACGAGCTGGACAATAGTAACTCAGTCGGCCTGTTACAAATACACGCAGAATAGTCCTCGAAATTTGTGAAAATTCATCGGAAACTTGTTGAATTATAAAACGACATCATTTACACGCAATTTGGTAGACTTTTCGAGTTCATTAGTCACAGTCGAGCGTCATTCATATCTGTTTCGTCATGCGCATTTGTGAGCCGAGGTTGAAGGTCGATCGTATCGTCTGAATGGTGATAACATTATAAGTAAATATCTCTATGAAGGATGTGTGACTGAAATTAGGAAAAGGGAGCTGTCCAGCTCATGGGTGAAGTCAACAACAGGGTAACGTTTCGTCACTGTTCTGTAACTAAGGAGCTACTGCCACGGTATGATTAGAATCTGATTTGGGGTGCACAAGTAATTCTTGTATGGAGGTAGCTTTTGACAAACAGATAGACAGATTGCATGCATAGACACTGTATGATAAAGTTTGTAAAGCTTCTGCAACGTGTTGCCATTTGATAACAAATTCTGACCTTAGTGTTAAGAATTATTCTGCCATTTGACTTGTGTCTAGGCAAATATATAAATCTCGCAGGTGTCCATGTTGCAAAACAGAGAAATATACGTATATAAATCTCATCAGTACACCATCCGGCCTGTAAACATAGAGAATCAACACAAAAAATAGATGAGAGTACACCTATCATTGGTTGCTAGAAGAACTGTGCACGACGAAATTCGCAATAGCACGAGCAATGTTTCTAGAACCACAAGTGAGTGGCGTCAGACCGTTGCGTGTGTAATCCATTTTGCTGTAACTTTTCTGCAATAAAAAGTATTCTAGGTACATTATTTTTGGACGATCTTCGTACTTGAAGTGAGAGATTATAATAAATCATATTCTTAAAATAAGAGTAAAGAAAGGAGATACTTTAGTAGGTCCTATACTTACAAGGAAACAAGAGAAGAGAGATTGTTATGCTATTATTAACGAGGCATTCGAGTGGTTATACCATTGCTTCCACTTGACTGTCCTTCGAGCAAGTTAACTGTTCATGTTCCTTATTACTTGTCTTGGCATTTTCGTATTTCAAGTTGTTAAGAGGAGGAAGAGACAGACGTACAGAGAGAGAGAGAGCATCACTAGGCGGTAATGCTCCAGGGCAGGTAGCTATATCCTACTGGGCGTCATACTGTTCTTCTGCATACTTCTTTCCTCCCAGTGATGTTATTAATGATCTCAGCAAAAAAGAACGCTTTCAAAGGTTTTGTTCATCTTCTGCTTCACAGGAAAACCACGCGTCTCTAAGTGTAGCCACCCATACAATATTTTCACCAAATGTGAAACATTTAAGTAGAAAGAAATCAGTGTTGTGATGATTTGTTATTCTTCCTCATTTACATTATATTGATAAAGTTTGAACTCGATAGTTTACTTATATAGCAATATTTAAGAATGTTATCTGTTGTGCCATTTATTATATTGTCCACGCTAAAATTTATGTCTAAACCTATATTTCAATAAAACTTACAGAGCTTTTTGTTTTCCTGTTCTGTTTTGACACGCTATTCATTTAAAATTGCTAGTTTAAAACGGTATTCATAAGTTGACAAAAATAATTTTATTGCTTACGGAACCCACAAATTCATCGCAGCAGCAGCGAACAATTGCCATTGCATTATATTTCGCCCAGTATTCATGATAAATATCTATCCCACAAAAATACCTTATAATATTATCATTCCAACGACGTCTTCGCAACGGCCTCATTCCCTCGCGCTTTCAAAACACCATGGAATGGAATCTTCGATTTACCCCTCTGTTTCGTACGTACATGACCTACCCACTTTAGATTTCATTATTTTTGTGTTGTCGGGTGATGGCGAAAGTTGTTGGTTGCAGATCTCTATTATGCGCGTGTGTGTGTATGCAATCATGTCCATGCGGACAATCCTGATTGCAATTTTCACAGCTTGATAAGATAAGATAAGATAAAATTAATTGTATGGGCGGTAACAGCACTATGGTTTCACAGCTTGAATATCAGTTCTTGCCGCTTTGTTAAAATATATCGCATTAACAAGTGTGTATACTTTCAAATCAGGACTGATTTGTATAACGTTTACGTGCGAGATTAAATAAAATAGCATGACGAGAAACTGAGTTACTTGATGGTTCTTTGTGTTTTGCCAGCAATCAACTTGATGATTCAAAGTTTCATTTGTACGGAGTGAACCTATAGTGGTTTCTCATCTCATGATGATGATGTTAAGATTCTAGGGAGGAGATCTAAATTCTAAGTAAACTTCAAACTACTTTCACATACAGCAACGGTTTGTTGAAAAGATATGCTATGAATATGTCCAAGGCGATATGTGAACGGTGGGATATACACTGTATCTAGCATACGAGGAGAATATTCTACGAACATCTGAATGTTCACGATGAGGGCATCTGCTAAGGACATTCCTTGGGATATTCTTCGAAAATGTAAAAAGTATTTGATTTTTCGGAGTTTTTCAGAATATTCTAACTATACTTCAGGAATTTAAACCTAGAACATCCTTTAATATTCTCAGAAGGATGTGCTAGAAATAAACTCATTTGTACCGAAATACTTTAGCGTATTCTTCGTATATTGGAATCTAAATGGGGTATTGATGGTATACCCTGTGAGCTGTCCCACCCTGAGCCTTAGATGTCTAAAAGCCATAAATAAAATTTAAGTTCAAAAAGGAAGTTTATATTATTTTTTAGTAAAATTAATTCCCTAATAATGAGATAAAGAATACGGAACTAATCTGGTTTATAGACATTGTTTACAATGATATTAAATGTTAAAGTATACTAAAAGGAATGATACCAGATATATATATACCAGGCACATGTTATATATTGTCTGGATATACTAGGATTTTTGAATTGTCACTTGCTAAAACGGACTAAGTCCATTTTTAAATAAAGTTGGATTGTGTCGTATTTTTGCTAAGAATTAGTGTTTCTATCATTCCAAATCACATAAGTAAGTAGCTTTAATTAGTAAGGTCCAAAGCACTGTTTCTTTCAGGCATGCTTTCGTGGGGCGTTGCCCCACCTTCGGAGTTTTCAACCGCATCCCCTGAAGAATTGGTCTCAACACTTGTATTGCTCATCCGCATACTGAAATACTATAAATATTGTTCATGTTGTTTTGAGGGGAACCAAGAATGTAAGACATATCGTTAAGTAATATTATTATTATTTTATAATTTAGTACATTGGAGTCAATATACGTACATTATTTATAATTTTCGTGAGCTCCTCACGAGCCCCCCCTCCGAACAAAATCTTCTGAAAGAAACATTGGTCTAAAGAACTCAATTATTGTACCAACAGGCCGGGCATATTACAACCGTGACTCTAAATGCATTTAGTACTATAAAAAAAAAACTAAAATTGTCGTTAGTCCGTTTCGGCACGTGACCATCCATTTCATATAGATGTTTAAGAGATGTTGAGGATATTCCTTAATTGTCTCTAATATTCCAATACACTCCCTCACACGGAATGTGATTGTCATTTTTTCCCAACATTATATATTTGTTTATATTAACTATTCGTAGTCGTTTATGCTCTGCTTCGCCCTTCATCATTGTTTTATTTCGTTGCTTTTATTTTTGTTTCGCCTGCGTAGTGAAGCGAATAAGTAAAAAAAACTTTGTTAGTTACATTATATAAACAACGTTGAGCGTTAGAGTAAGTATAGAAATATGCAAACAATTTTGCTTTGTAATATTCACAAGTTTTGTTTCTGTTTGTGTTCAAGGGTCCGCCATTGACTAACGCTTCTTGGTACATAGAACTAGATCTGACATAATGGTCCACTTCAGACAAGGAAACCCGGTTTCAATGCGAGGCTGAAAAATATGCTCGTCCGCATCAGCGCCTAGGTTAAATAACCGTATTTGCCGGCGTATAGGACGCACCGGCGTGTAAGACGCACAGTTTTTTAGGACGATTTTCGGGGAAAACATTACGACATTAAAATTCCATTAGTTAGGTAATTTATTTTTGCATTTTACTTGATTTTAATGGAACAAACACAGTACAGGTATAATTTACCGATGGATATCACAAAATGTAAAAGCATGTACAGAAAGATACAATACAAGAGAAAATAGAATACAAAAATTTATTTTAAAAGTACCTCTGCCAGAAATATTTTAGTAAAGAACACGAAAATGTCTGTTTTGATGGGAATCGTTCATTCGTTACAGTCACTCCGACGATCGGAACTTAAAAGTTCACCACTTGTCCTACCCGAAACATACCTATTTCTGTCTTGAAGCAATATGTCGTCTTCTGAACCATCTAGAGCGTTACTGATTCCACATTTCTTAAATGATTTGATAACAGTTTAAGTTCATTTCATGATGTTTTCACCCATTCTCATACTTGTGAAATACAAGATCTCTTCCTTTTTCCTGCAGGAGTAACATCGGAATCACGATCCTGCATCCATGTATTCCACTTCTTCCTCATGAGTCCCTTAAAAGGTTTGTTGGTACAAACATCCAATGGTTGAAGCAGGATTGTCAGCCTTCCTGGTATTACGGCTATGTGCGTTTTCATATCACGCAGTTTCTTCTTGTTTGCGTCTGTTTTTTGAGACTGGAATTCATTCCAAACAAGTAAAAAACCTTTTCTGAGTAATCCACCAGGACGCCTAGACCAAACCTTTTCTATACAAAATTTCAGTCCCTTTTCATCCATCCATCCTTTCTCGTGAACATGAATAACTATTCCATTCGGGATTTGTCCCTTTGGTAAAGTATTTCTTTTGAATATCAAGAACGGCGTAAATTTTGTTTCATCAGCACAACATGTTAACACAACAGTGTAACGAGTTTTTTTCATGACCAGTGGTTTTCACAGTTACAGTTTTTGAACCTTTCAAATCAACTGTTTTATTTGAAGCCACTTCAAATGTAAGAAGGACCTCGTCCATATTTACTATTTGCAAAAGTTCAAAATGCTCGCGACGTCTGGCCTCAATGACATATCTGTGAAACCGAAGAATTTCGTCCTTATCTTCATCAGGCATTCTTTTGTGCAATAATTGATTTAACACGCATAGAAAGGCTATTTCTTCTTATGAATCGAGAACTACAAGAAACTGAATCTGAGAAATCATTGATACCGCTTGCATATGCCATACATTTTGCTTTGTGAATTATCATCTTTGCAGACACTGATATTTCAGCCTTTCTTTGGTCAAGTACCCATGTTCTTACGTCTTCCTCCAATTGTGGCCTTTTCACGACTTCTTTGCGAAGGTTATACGTCCTGTGTTGTGCTTCCTTGAGTTCCTTCTTTTGTCTTCTTCTCCAGGTGCAAATCACCTTTTCCGTTGATGACGGTGGCCCAAAATGACGTTCCGCGGTTCTATTCCCATTCTCTTTAGAATAATTGATAATTTTCTGTTTGAAACATATCTCGTAACTATGCCTGCGGGACATTACAACAACTCTCCTGCACATCAAAGACTGAAGTACACCACGAGAACACTGACGCTGCTGTTTTGTTTGGTTGAAATAACCATTCCTGTATCATACAGTTCTTAGAGGTTCAATAATGCTCTGAAATCTCATGTCTTTTAAAAAACAATAGCAGTTTTTTCATCATTCGTAGCCATTGTTAATACAGGTATAATAGACAATGCGAAACATTTAAAATAGATGTTTAGATAAAGGTTAGAGAAAGCATGCATATGAACTTCGCAAGCATATTCCTTGCGGAAAAACAAACAATATTTTCGACACATTTGAAATACAATGTTACTTCAGCAATATCTTCGACCCTACGTTCAAAATTACAGAAGAAATGTAACGGAAACAAAGTCGGTGAAATTCAACCCTTCAAATTCAACAGTATTGTTAATGTAAGTACACAATATTTAAGATAGATGTTTGTATTTGCCGGTGTATAGGACGATTTTCGGAGGAACGAAAAGTACGTCTTATACGCCGGCAAATACGGTAACATTCGAAGCTAATTAAGAAAATGTGTAGTTACCAGAACTTGTATAGTATTTTTTTTTCTATCTGGGTTAGTGGGTTGGACATTCTTGAGAGTATCTGGAGAATTTCCTTAAGTAATATTCCTGAAATATGCTCTTCAGGGACATTCGTATTTTCTGAGCATGTCCTATGCGTACCGCCGTATATTTTTGAATATTCAAGAGATATCTGAATATCCCCGGTGCATGCTGAGAACATTCTTAAAATGTATGAGTATTAAAGGTGAAAAAAATCGTATCCGAAAACCGAAGAGCAACAAATGAAGAAGGATAACCAGACTCTGAGGGACCAACCATTATATGTAGAATTGCCCTTTAAATTCCTGGATTCCTTAATTACTTTGTGTTAATAATAATAATTTAAAAAAATGAACGGAAAAAGGTTCAATAATACGAAAACTTACTAAAAATATATCATAATTAGCAACACTGTTTGTAGACTAGATCATGAACGCTTACCACGGCAATTAGGGCTTCGATTCGAGGCAGGAAGAAAAGGAGCATTGCTTATTTGGAACGAGACATCATGTTCAAGTAATTCCTATCATTACAGAGGCCTATTAAAAGGAATGCAGAGTCGCTGAAATAAGGATGTAAAATTACAAAGAGAGAGAGAGAGAGAGAAAGAGAGATAGAGGTTTAAAACCTATGATGGTAGTAGTTGGTGTTCCTCGCCTGTAAAACGTGTAGGATTTTCGATAATTTGCCTTACAGAAAACTTTCTGGTCCTGCCTTCCTCATTTACTACCGTTTAGTGTTAAAATGAGCCAACGAGAAATTGCAGGGGGATTTTAACAGAACTATTAGATAGCATGATTCAGACTATTGTATAGACAATACACTGGCAATCTCAGGAGCTAAATAACTTCATTCGTGTAGCATGCAGATGTTGTTGCGGCATCCATGGAGAATTCTAGCATGATTCAACATATAACGAACAGATAAAGGAAGCATTTACTTTATATATACAGAGAGAGAGAGATGGCTGAGTAAAGAGCAAAATAGAAATTGATCAGTAATAAAACAGGATTTTAAAATTTTATGTGAACAGACATATCTTAGTATTAGTCTCCTTCTATGTCGCTTCTGTGGTACTGTTACTAAACTGTTGAATAAAAGATTTATTTTGATAAACAATCTTGCAGTACTGTGGTACATCATTTTATCCTGCTCTCATTTGGTCGGACTGCATTCTTGCATTATCTAATAATTTCTAATCACTTTGTTGTAGCATTAACTCTTTTACTGTATTGTACATCGTAAGTATTATATATAATCAACATTTTAAGTGTTTCCATCTTCTAATATCGTGTCATTTTAGTTTTGTATACATACGTTATTTGGATTCTATGGCAAACGTTTTCGGTAACAGAAATAGGAAATCCCTCAACAAGATTCTTGTCTAAAATAATAAAAAACTGAAGAAAAAAAAACACTTTATTTTTATATGGGCCAGTCTAGTAACTTTGGACTTCGGCCCGTCACGATTCGTCTTTAGCTGTTAAAATCCACACCCATGTCCCTGCCGGGACTCGAACTCGGGACCTTCGAGCCGATGGCCTACAGCCGCAGACTGCTCGGTCACTCGGCCGGCATCTAAAATAATAATTATAAGTGTTTAGGTGTGCTCATTATACGATTTTTATTACACTCATTCAACACAGACATACTTTATACATTTTAATGTCGCTTGACAATTATTGTTTGTCAAGTCAATCAATGTTCCTACATAATTAATATTACAGCATATAATATTGTAATTGAAATTTAAGAGTAGAGAGAAACAAGTAGAATCGTAAAATTACATTTAAAGCTATGTGCTAGTAAAACTTCGATAAACTTTTTATTTCTTTGGGGCCAGTTTAGTAACTTTTAACTTCAGTCCGTCTCGATTAAATAAGTGCAATGATTCTTAAAATCCACAAGCATCCATGCCCCAAGTGTGATTCGAACCTGCAACCTTGAATACGCTGGCATAATGCCTCAGACCAGAGGACTACCTCGGTCGGTGTACGCACCAGTGGATCAATTTTGCTCTATTGTTTTAGACCACTTGTCTGCTTGGCTAGATCTACAATATAATTAATATAATCCTCTTCTTAAAGGTAAATCAAGACTATGATTGGAAAAATCATAACGTAACTATGTCATATTATTTTGTCTTTGATATTGTATTTCTTCTTTTTATTATAAATTACGATAATGTATAGTACACTTGCATTGAATTGTGCTTATGGTTTCACTATTTTTTTTTTGGTCATTGTAAACTTGTATTTGCAAGAAAATAATAAAGGCTAAAAATGTCCAAAATTTAAAACGTATCGGGTGGTTTGCGGCACCAATCCTAGAAGACTAACCCAAACAGACAAAAGAAATCAAAACAAAATTACCACAAATTACAAAAAATAGATTAATAGAAAAATATAAAATGCTTTTATTCTGAAGAACTGGATCGCCGTACTTATCTCAATGGCCACAAAGCAAGCAAAATGCCAGGGACGGAGCAGGTGGATCCGAATTCATGAATACAGTAATATAAATTATCTTTTAAGTATTGCATATTTTTTCGATGATTTGCGACTTACGCAGGTTTACGTTTATTTGGATTAATCCCGGTTTCATACACAGTTTGAATAATTGAAGTTCAAACCAAGTCGACTTAATTCAGATGTATATGCTGTTTATGAAATAAGTTGTCAGTCTGTGTTCCTGGTTTCTCTTTGGCGCATACTGGATGATGTTTTCAAGAGGGTTCCCTGAGTCTCACCAAAAGGATGTCGAGATGGTACTTGGAATATAGACCTTGTCCGTCATTCCCTCTTCCACGGAAATAGTTAAGATTCTAGAAATTTGGAGTTTCAATAGTTTTTAATTATGAACATCATCATTGTTTTTCTTATTGTGTGCAATCTTACTCTTCGCTCGTGGAAAGAACATAAAAATTTACTTTAATGCAGACATTTCTCTTTTTGAGGAAAGCACATTGAGTGAGAAAAAAAAAATCCAAAAGCAATGTTTGTGTACATATACAAATGTAAGCGGTGTAAAAGCTTTCAAGAAAGAGTTAAATGAACCGTGGAAAAAAACACAAAGAAGGAAACACCATACCTATTTTCATCTTCTATTCCAAAAAAGCTACGTGCTTTTGAGGTATTCTTCATTGGAATTTTGTTTTTCCATTGCGGGGAAGAGGCTCTTAACGCACTCCTACTTAAGCGAAGATTGTCAAATTAATTTGGGACTCGGCTATAATTAGATTTTCTCTGCATTTACACGTTACAATTTTGCCTTCTAAAAGTTATTACGAAATTCCGTCTGCTATTCTTAGTCAACGAAATTAATGCTCGGCCGCTTGAAAAGAGAAAAGAGAATAGGAGGAGGAAACAGGAGGCGGATACGCAAAGTGTGGTAGGGGCATGGGGCTGGATGGGGAGTAAACTTAGCGAAATATCTATATATATATATACAACAAAAGCATCTAGTACTTACTACTACCACCTTTGGGACCGTAGTTTCTTCTGCTTAAAAGCTCTGAATAGAACCAGCAAGCAAAGAAAAAAACGGCAACTATATTGCATTATGAACGTAAGTACTGTGTTAAAAGCAACCGTTTCAGAAATTTGTTCTGCTGGATATACCGGACTGCCTACACAATTCAAGAAACGGTTTTTATGGATTGTATAAAAGCTCCTCATTAACAAAGAAAACAGAAAGTACAAGCTTCTTTGTTTTTCTAGCCTTTTCATTAAGTTTTTCCCTTTAAATTTTAAGTATTGAAAATTTTACATTCGAAAAAAGAATCTACCAAAAGAATATTGTATGTACTATAAGCATGTTTTATATACAGATTAAAATATTCAAGGCGTTAATGATATCAATATTTAAGATATCAATAATCATAATATCGATATGCAATTTCACTTTCTTTCTTTACACATGTATTTATTTATATGTGAACCCCAGAAGTAAAGGGATCAAAGTGCACTTTCGAATAAAAAAAAGGGTTGGAGGTAATCTTTTATATATAACCCGAAATATATGTGAAACAAAATGGTCATATTTTGTTCAAAGAAACCTTGGACCTTAATGCGTCCATGTACAAAATATGACGTTTTTACCTCTAATACAAGCTTTAATTACTTGATTTTAATGTTTCTAGTTTCAAGTTTGCAACTTTTATGATGAACGGTGTGCTTCTTGTTGTATCCGTAATTTTTTTTGCTTTTCTAATGCATTTACCAGACAATATATCTAATAACAAGATTCCAGCATCAGAGTTGAAACGGGTCATTCGGGTCAAAGTTTTGAACCGTGTCACCGAGTCTATGGTTGGGACCCGGCCTTACTCGATGACCCGATTACCGGAAGGTGTTTTTATTCTTTCCTTGTGATTTTCGGCGTCTGAACAGTGTTTCTTATAGGGGTGACCGGTAAAGGGAGCTTTATTTCCCAGAGCACCAAGAAAGAATATGACGCCGAAAAGTTCCTAACAATTGTAAAAGCATGGGAAAAGTCTTATATCCCTGGAAAGAACAAAAATACACACACACCCCGCCGAGGTGTGCAAATAACTCTCCCCCTCGGAAAAAGGCTAGTTTGAAAGAATTTATGAATAAGGATTGATTCAAGCCACAGGAACAAGACCAAGTCAATTCGAGCCAAGGCAGAGTCGTTGGGTCAAGATTGGGTCACTGGGCCAATGGGTTAAGATTCGTTCAACGGGTCGTCAGATCACAACATTTCGAGTCTGGTCATTAGGAGGATCAAGACCGTATTACTGAATCAGTCACGTTATTCGGGTTAAGGCTAACTCAATAGGGTCACCGGGGTCGATGGGTCAAATTTCGGACCCGATCATCGGGTTGCCGGGTTACCTACGTCTGGGTCAGGCCAGGTCATGACCCGGTTTCAGCCCTGTCCAGCATGTAAATATTTAGTATTAAACTTGACTTGTGATTCGATTTGGGCACGTAATCGATACATATTTACCGCTTAAAACATCTTCCATATTAATTCAACTTTTAATACTAACTTACTTGTGAGACTAAGTAAGCATTTAAGGAATATTTGTTTCAAAAATTTGCAAAGACAGTATGAAGACAAAGCATCGAAAGGAAAGAACATATATACATATTTCTTTACGTAATATAGATAAATATATGACAATAAATGAGAGGAGGGGAAATGTCGAGATAAAACATCAACAAAAGAAAAATCAAAAGACCTCACTCCATAATCAAACAGCAAGGGGGAGACGAAAAACTGTATTCTTGAAAGCAATAGGTATCTGTGGAAGAAAGCAGAAAGAAGAGAGTCTATTTGTGAAAAGATTTTGGTTGAATAAAAGGAAAATTAGATTGCCAACCCATATCTGTGCTCTTTTGAGTCAAAGGAATTGTCGTAGTTGAGAAACAAAAAGAGATTAGACTACCAAGCATTCACTATCCAATTTTAGGTTCCCCCCTCCGCCACTTCTCTATTCTAGTTTCTTTTCGTTTCCCCCATCTTTTTTTTTTTTCCTTCTTTTCCTTCCTTACTTCCAACTCTTAACCGTCCCCTCTTCCTATAGTTTTTGTTTTCATTTTTTATTCTCTTTCGATTTTCTTGTCTTTTCATAAATCACAATCTTGCAAATATCAGCCTAGTTGCTTTGCTGGATTTCGTTCTTCATTTTTTTTGTGTGTGTTCTTTTACCCCATCCGTAAAATGACTCCATCTTACTCTATCTGTTTATTGCTCGTTCTTATCTCGGTCTGAAGATATAATAGAAAAAAGTTTTTTTTTCTCTTTTGTTATTTTGGATTCAGCTTCACTTGCCCTGACGCTATCTGAAGATGGGCGTGGTACAATGAAATGAAAGAAATATTAGATTATCATAGCTTCTGAAGGTCAGTTAAGAGGCACATATTACTAGTTAATTTGATGAGGCAAGGAAGAAATACATGTATATGGAGAGCCAATAGGAAATTTGCTAGAAGACATTCTATTACATGACTTACAGACAATTTTGTCCACTATTTGGACACCAATATACGATTCACTGAACCTTTTTTTATTATTATTATTATTACTGGGGGAGATGTATGTAATGTGTCGTGTAGCTCCTGTTTTTGATATCCATGAAAACTACTCTGAAAATAAATAGAATGTGCAAAGATGGATGAAATGAGAAAATTGTGTTATGTTCTTGATTCTACATGAGTCACTGGACAGCTCATTATTTTTAAACTATATTTATCAGTGGCGGCTCCTGGCGGCATGTGAGTCTCTAAGATGAAGACAAGGATACTGTATCCACCACACTGTGTGTACCACAACAGCAAAGCAAGTCTCCGCTTTACTACTTGCATGTTATTGTTACTCTAAATTATACAGGAAGTCACTTGTTTCACTGAACTAACTCTTGAACAATGAATTGTTTATCCAAAATGATACACTCTAAGCTACCTTGATTCATCCAAAACTAGCTGGTGATGCTCTAAGGACGGAATCTTCACCTTTAAATGTATCCGAACCATTGCATCCAAGTGTATTGTCAACGGTAATACAACTAACTAACACGTGTACCAAGTACAAACATGCTAATCACAATACCATCTCGAGCCGCGGTTGTGCTTTGGACAAGAGTTATCAAAAGAGTCTTTTATATGACTGCGTTTTCATTCACAAAGATGACCTTGCTTGATTTCAGATATATGTTATCACTAGAAATTCTTTGTTACTCTAACTGCATTCCACTGTCAATGTCATCCATCAGTCCTGAAACTGCAAAATGACTGAGCAATACGTGACTTTTCAATAATGAAAAGAAAACAAATGAAGGTAAGCTAATGCTATTTTGTTTTCTCCTTGTAATTTGGGAGTTCAAAAAATGTACGTGTATATTTACTCCACCATATCACTGGCCGTGAATCAGAAAGAAGCACGCTGATGTTGGCTGGTGGTGACGTGATGCAATTAAAAATATTGCACGCTTGTCATGTGTAGTACAACAAAGCAGACTAGAAATAAATGATCATCTTTTTCAATGTATGCCTTTAACAAATACCTTGTTGTTTTTTCTAATCATGTATATTGTTAGACATTAATCGATGGGAAAGATGGAAACGATATCTCCAAACAGATTTAGTTTGTACATGGTATTTTGGAATACACGGAAAACTGTGATTTGAAAAAAAAAAACTATATAATTTTTCCAAAACCTACATTCAAATAAAAAATTGGACACCAAAAGCACTCTTAGTGGTCGAATAGACTTTACTGATGAAACCAATTTTTAAGTCGTCATAGTGTTTAGTGTGCTGCCCGAAGCGGGAGATTCTTCAAGGCACGTTAAGAGCTCAATATGCTTCGAGATTTTGGGCATTTCTTCACATACGAATTATTCTTCATTAACACTATCAAGAAATTGCATCCAACATTTTGTTCTTCTTCTGCCCCATGTACCCTTCGACTATATTTTCAATTGCATTTTTTTGCTATCTGATCTCTGCGCAAATGATGTGCTATACTGTTCTTTTCTCTCTTCTTTATCGTCTGAAATATTGTTTGTTTGTCTTCTTCTGTCTTTAGAATTTATATATGACACACTTGTATCCTCCTTGTCCAGTTCATATTTTCCTTTCATCTCCATGTTCACATTCATAAAACCGGTCGGCCATAATAACTCAGTTGGTAGAACATTGACTTATCAATTGGGAAGGTCATCGGAACGATGTCAGAGGCCTCCGATCCTGATTGAGGTGTTTCCAGAGATTTTTCTCACTCACACCAAACAAATGTCGGGAATGGTAACTTCAAACTTGTTCCTGGCCGCCTCCCTTACAACATCATCTCCCTTACTCTATCACAGCCTGAGCCAAAGTTGCCTAAAGGTCATAAAGAAATTCAATTCCACATCCGTACAGTTCAAGTTTCGATTCATTGTGTCATTATATACTCAAAACAAAATATGTATTCAATATTTTCCTGAACTCTATGTTTATCGGTTCATAAAAATATCACTTTCTTCTTAGTAAATTTGTCTTTCTATTCTCGCCTTTATTTCTTTTCCCAGAAGTCATATCTTACTTCTATCTATCTATTGACGCTTCTATTTTATGCTACATGTAGATATGTACATGAATTGGAACTTAACATTAAGGTTATATTCTTTTTCATTCTTTAGGGTGCCCCCTTCTGTTAGTGATTTCAAGCTAGGCGCCTCCGCACGTGGCGAACAGAGACATGTCCGCCAAATATGGTGGGTACCAGAAATATTCCGGCGCAGACCAAAACTAGTACACACATAGTAGCTTACGGCAATCTTCATTTGCACTTCATTTTCGCTTGAGTAGTTACGATCAAAGAAACAAGCTTGAATTATGTTAGAAATTGATTGTACCAAGTTAGTCAGGGAATGGATAGCATGGAGAAGCCTGGATCATGATCATACTTTGTATGTTAGAAATTCTCATTACAAATGAAATTACACTATTAACGTGGAAAAAAGCTTATGCTTACGCAACCGTAGAGGTCTTAGTGTGAACAACAGGTAAACCAGTTCAGATGTAATAAGATATAACAAGATGGATAAGCAGAATATGTACAGGTAATAGTATCAGATAGTTTCGAGATTCGCAGCGGATTGAAACAAAGTGACGCTGCCCTAGATTATGTGATTCTAGAAGTGATGATATAAAGGGACTAATATTACATAGCCATCTGCTGCTCCTTTACATGGATGATGTACGTATAACAGTGGGTGATATAGATGCACTACAAAGTAATGCCAAAATGCTAGCTGAAGCTTGTGAGGAGATAGACTTACAGATGAATTTGAATGTTAAGGCCTTTAGGTACTTATGGCCCATCCCAGCGTCTGACCATCCTGACTGAGGTGTTTTTTCAGGATTTCATCCTCAATCACATCAGACAAATGCCGGGATGGCACAGTCAACATAGGTCTTAGCCGACATCTTCCCGAATCCTTTCCCCTCCCCTAGCCCGGCAACCTTAGATGCCTAATTCAATGTATGCCACGAGAGCTGGGTGGGAAATGTCTTTATACTCTTCGCGTAACAATATTCAGGTACCTGAAGTTGGCCCAACCACACAAAGCTTTTAAGACCAAAACCATACTAGGATTTTGTGCATATTTTGTGCTAATTTGTGCACACTATCCGATATTTTGTGTACGCTCGGTTTAGCCCAGAAATCGAAACTAATTCTTTTGCGCCAACTTTACGATGGTTGAGCCAACTTCACGCTAGGCCAACTATATCAAGCTATAGTCATAAAAACCACTCCGGGATTTTGTGCACGCCCGAAATAAATAAAAAAAAAAAAATATGCTTGGGCCATCTTCAAGCTAGGCAAATCACATCAAGCTATCGGAATTTGAAACCACTCCAGGATTTTGTGCATATATTGTGCTAATTTGTCCCATTTAACGGTGTGAGACGACGTGGTGGATCTGTCATAGTGCTTCCGTGTGAAAGATGCTTTATATTTGTAATATCGTCTTTCAAGAGATAAACTGACGTAACTGCATTTTCACAACTTGTCCATTTCAATTTATATCATTTTCAAAGTAAATTTTAAATGTTAATAAAACTTGAACTTAAGTTAGCTAGGAACCTATAGCGAACTCAAGCTCAAATTTCATTTACAAAGAAAATTTATTTTGGAATATATTAAATGAAATGTACAGTTCCAAAATGTAGTTACGCCATTTCGTCACTTGAACGGTACAAATATTCTATTACCTCATTCAATGCTTTTAAAAAGTTCGATAATTGCATATTACATGAAAACGAACAATTAGCTTTTGTGTACGCTTTTTTTAGTATTATTTTTGCCATACATTCGAGAAGAAAAAGCAATTGAAGTTCTTCAATTATTATTTTATATAACATTAGATGCTGAACCAATTAGAACAAACAGAAAAACGAACAAAATTATCATAGACATATATTGATTTAGAGTTTGAGTTAAGATATTCCAGAATATTCTTTCCAAGCATCTCCGACCAGAGTATGTTTATTTTTTTCTTTTGTTTAAGTTCACAGTTAAGTCTTGAATAAATGCAAATTAAACATTTAAGGAAAACCTACCTTTATTTATTCATTTCATATTGTGTACAATATGTTGGACCAAATTTTTTTTTCGATTTCTGGGCTAAACCTACCGTGTATAAATATGATGTACTGTGCACAAAATCCTGGAGTGTTTTTTATTCCGATAGTTTGTTGTGGTTGGGCCAGTGTGAAGTGTCCCAACCACATTGTTTTCGATTTCTGGGCTAAATCAGGCGTACACATAATATAAGATAGTGTGCACAAATTTTGCACAAAATCCTAGTATGGTTTTGGTCTTAAAAGCTCTATGTGGTTGGGCCAACTTCACGTACCTACAATATTCGGAGTTCACTTCCACGAGAACGGTTTCTTGTCCTTCTCCCTTTATGTATAGAATGATACAGGCATATTTTAAATATCAAATTATATCTGTAAGATTGAAAAGGTCGTCATATATTTCATTGAGAAGTATTTGACATACGAAATATAAATTGACGCAAAATCCGAGAGATGAAAATGAAAGTTTTTTTTAACGATTACTGACGATAAACTCTCTGATTCAGTGACTCATAAACTTGTTTAAAATTCCCTACAGGTCAAACCACCTACTAATGGTAATGCTGCCTGTAAACAGAATAATTTTGCATGAACTTAATCTAAACTACATTGTCGCATCCCACCCACTACTTCTTTTTCCTTGCACCACTCAGAAAATAAAACCAAAATAAAGCAGAAATATTTTCTCCAAGAAGGATTTCCTATTTACTATAAACTTGGGAGGAGAAAAGAAGAAAGTAAAAATGAATAAAAGAGAAAGAGAAAGAGATTGAGAGACAGAGACAGACTTGTGCTTATAAAACTTTTCATTAAGTTTTGACAATGGTCATGTGAAATCAAACTCTTGTTTGCTCAGTGGTGCACGAAACTTTGGCTTTCACCAAAAGAAATTTTTCTTTCAGTTTTCAGAATCAAAGTGCCTCTATATTTATACGTTTCTTGGAGTAAAAGTTTATGGCACCATTTGACTGTTAGAAGTATATTGTTATAAGACTTTTCCTTCTGAGAACAGGAGAAGGGGAAAATGAATAGGTGCTGTTTGACATTTCTCTAGGATTATGTATATATATATATATATATATATATATATATATATATATATATATATGTGTGTGAAAATTTAAAATAAAAATTACCGCCAGTCAAGATCTGAGAGTACAAACTTCTTAATTGGAATAACTTACAATAAAGAATAAAAAAAAATCCATTACTATATTTCCAGAGAGGCAAAAAAAGAAAAAAAAAGAAAGGGAGTTATGAAATAAACATTTACCTTCCATCTGTGAAAGAAGTTAACGCAGAATCTAGTTATAATTTTCTTTAAGAACGAAACATAATTCTTAAGAATGTGTAATGTATGAGAGCATTAGATGAAAGAAGCTCATGGACATAACCACAAGAACACTGCTCATAATAGAACATTTTGATTTTACACCCTGATAGGATAAAGTTGTAACTACAAATGGCGACCGACAAGGACCTAGAATAACTAAAAATACTGACATTTAAAGTAACTAATGCTAACTTTTGAATCTTTCAATGGCAGGAAAATGATAGTTTCTTTGCTTGTTCTTTGTTAATTCATTGAAACGAAATTGGTTCATTTTTTAAAATATGTTTCACGAGCTGTAGTAGAAATTTACTTGTTTCATGTTACACTAGGATGAGTTGTTCAACATTTTTGTTAATTGAACATTTTTGTATTCCCAAATATGGTCATTACTAATCTCGCTAAAGTTCATTTTAATAGCGTCATGGACACAACCGTTAAAGAAAGAAGTAAAAACATAATAAAAGTACAAGGTAATAAACTGAGTAGACAGTTACACTCATTCTCTTTATAAGACGTGCTGTTTAATTTTAGCGTCAACAGAAAACACATCTACGAAAAGATGTGTGGTTGCTATATGGTCAGTAGTGATACCCGGAGGAATGGTATGACATGTGCTATTTTCTCTGTTCACTATGAGCTACAAGAAAGATGCGAGTGGGTGACACAACTGACTCTTTACGTTTTAAAGGTTACTATGATTGGCTCAACATATGTGAATCGTCGCCAATCGTGAGTGTGCTTAGTAAGGTGAACAATAGGGTGCATTTTTGCACATAAATTAGCCAGAAATGTTGCTAGATTTGAATCTTATAGGACATCTATGATTCTACTTAATATTACTATTTAATGAAGTATGTGGTGCTAAAATACGGTATTGCATTCCGTTCCATTCTTAATTTGACTCTGATCATATCCCTTGTTTGCACTGATACCAGATTTTACATTTTTTTTTCAATTATTGATGAGAATCACTCATTATTAATTTATGTTTTTTTTTTCTTTAATTTTTATGTGTTTTTGGGTTAATTCTTCTTTTCTTGGCACTTTTGTTTATCGTTTAGAAGCTAATTTATTGTATCTTTTGCGTAAACTTCTATATTTAACTCGAGTGGTCTCTGTATGGTCATTTCTTGCCCAGATGATTAAGCAAAGCATGTGAATAATCATGCTCACGCGTACGAGTAGTATAAGGAAAAATTGGTTTAACAACGAGAAAATAAGTTAACTTTATTTACTGCAATAAATTGTTTCAACATCCTGCTGATTACCTGTATCTTCGCTCTGCAAACAATTTCTTGTGCATTGACCATTACTATAATTGACCTCACTCTCCATATGCACACAGACTTTCGATACATACTCTCTCTCTCTCTCATGTGTAATTAGACACTAAAATTAAATTGTTGACTTTGGAGCTTTTCTTTTGCTTCTCTGTTTATAGTTGGTGATGAGCTTTCAGTGTTCGAATTAAAAAAGGATTAGTAACAACGTTCTTAGTAAAACAAAAACAAAAAGTGCTCATGAGGGAGATAGATTGAAACTCTTTACTTATAAGCAATAACTAACAGCTATTTTTAATGCGAAATTTTAAAGAGAAACGTGTACAAATAAGTTGTTAGTGGTGATTCGCCAAAGCTCTATTTAATCTTTAAATTTTGCCACTAACCTCGTGATTCGTGACCACAGTTTAAAAATAAACGATTATGTTCCCTGTAGAGAGTTATGACTGCATATAGTAGCCCCACTGAAGAGAAAAGAATAATTTAGAATTCATGAGTCTTCACTCGAAACTGAAACCGATGAAAGAGTGAGTAAACTGGAATAGACTGGACTGGGTTTGACTGGATTGGATTGGACTGGACTGGACTGAACTGGACTGGAGTGTTGTGGACTTGAGTTGAGTGGAATGGAATGGACTGACTGAACTAGATTGGACTGGAATGAACTGGACTGGACTGAACTGGACTGGACTGGACTGGACTGGACTGGAGTGTTGTGGACTTGAGTGGAGTGGAATGGAATGGACTGACTGGACTAGATTGGACTGGAATGAACTGGATAAGGTTGGACTGGATAGTGTGAACGTCTAGAAGTTGTCCTGTGAACGTCTGGCTTTGTTTTGCAATTGTGTTCAATTATAGAGAAATTATTCCTCTATTTGTGGGGGCAAATATTACGTAGACTTTAGGTTTTGTTATTTGGGGCTAAAGAGAAGTCTACTCGAGCGTAACTCAGATAAAGGTTTGAGCATTCGCAAATACGAGAGGGACGTTCAGCGTGAGTTAAGTGGATATTAGCTTTAATATAATGGTAACTTCTGGGATAGAGTATATTCTAGCTTTAGGAATGAAATGGATAACAAGATTTTACATTTTCCCTAAAAAGGCGCAGAATCTCAACTCGAAGATTAATGAACAAAATAAAATACAGCACACACCGAAAAGCTATATTCAAATCTAAAATATTTAACAGAGCACACGAATCGTTCAGGCAATGAAACTATTTAAGCACCAATGTTCTAAGAAATCCTTGAAACATACCTTGGAAAATAAAGTTGAAAGTTGTGTTCTTGAAAGACTTGTATCAAAATTGACTGCTTCTGTTAAGATGAGATTTAAACTATTCTGGACTTCCTTCTATGTTTCTTGGCTTCCTTCTAGAACTGTAGTACAGAGTGACAGCATGGACCGGCTGTGTGAGATAGCAGATCGATTGGTCTGTCGGGGTCCTTTATATACGGTCTTGAAGTGACGAAATAATTAGGTTAATATAGTTCATTGCTCTCTTGTTTGTGCGTCTTAGTGCTTTCACGTGACGATCGTATGATGTCTTAAAAATGAACAAAATGGCCGCTTAAAGGAAAGTAGAACAATAGGTCTACGTCATAATTTCCGTAAGTGTGTGTGGTTTGCCGTATATTGCTTTGCTAAAAGGTGTTCGTGTTGAGATTCTCTACCCGCCATCTTTATTATTCTTTAGAATTTACAACAGAATAAAATATTTGTGAAAATAAAAGTTAATTATAGAAATATGATTACAAA
>JAGDQP010021308.1:0-31916 GCA_022664845.1 Lepisma saccharinum
GAGAGAGAGAGAGAGAGAGAGATATTACATTTACTATAACTTCGCACGCAATATATTTTGTGTATTTTGGTACTAGCATCTTCTTTGTAAATGATAACCGTAAATAACAACATATTTTCAGAAATTATAAAGCATGAATATCGTTCTCCACTTTTAAGAACTAATAGAAAAAGACTTTTTTTCTTGTCTTTCGTGTATAACGTTGGAATACTCAATTCATTAAGAAAGAAATAATTACCTAACAACCATAAATTTCAAACTTCATTTTTATTTCTCCATGTTCGGTAAGGATCTTTTGTACTGGACAATTTAAATTACACCTTTCAGTAAATTTCAACTAGTGGGTCACGTAAAGTAAATATAAAGTCCACCTAAAGCAAAATGGTTTACCTAAAGGTTTTTGTGTTTGAAATGGGGCTCTCTTGAGTTTTTTTCATTATTTTCTACATACTACAAGAAATTACAAGTATCTTTCCAGAACTCAGGACATGTGATATAATGTTTCCTCTTCAAGAATAACTCACAAGGAACACTACCCAAGTGTAACACTCCGATTTTGATAAAATTTGGCAGGTAGATACTACACATAAAATGAACGAATACGTGTTTATTTATTTGTTTCTGCGGAAAAACGATTTTAGGGGGCACCCCCCCACCCAAAATTGTGAAAGTGGCCGCCCGAAAGGCGAGAACAAATGGATCGAAGTGAATGAATTGTGCACACAGATGCTAGACGTAAAGTGAGGGAATACGTGTTTCGTATTTTCTTGGAAACAACGGATGGGTGGGGCACTGACCCCTCCAAACATTTGATCACGAAATATCAAAAGTGCTAATAAGTGTACGTCAAAAGTGCCGAAAGGACATGGAGAATTGCAACGAAACCGTGTGTAGGGACAAGACGCAAAAATAAGCGAATACGTGTTTTTGATTTTGTGCGCAAAAACAATGTGGGGACAAAGGGCCTCCTCCCAAAAATGTGAAATGCAACGCCGGGAGTGCAGAAAGAAGTGTGCCGAAAGTAATGAACTTGTGCACAGATATACTAGACATAAAATAAGGGAATACATGTTTCGTATTTTCCTGGAAACAACGGGTGGGTGGGGCACCCCTCCAAACATTTGATAACGAAATATCAAAAGTGCTAATAAGTGTACGTCAAAAGTGCTGAAAGGACATGGAGAATTGCAACGAAATTGTGTGTAGGGACAATACGAAAAACAGAAGCGAACACGTGTTGTTTAGTTTGTGCGGAAAAATAGTATGGGGGACAAGGCCCTCCTTCGAGAAAAGGTAAATATTACCGCAGGAGCACAGGGAGGACTAAACCGAAGCGAATGAAATTGTGCATAGATATTGTAGATGTTGCAATCTATATATCTCTTTCTGTGAATACAATCTCTATCACACGTTTTCTTTACTTTCTACTCCCAGTCTTTACTTCGAGTGTTCAACATGTTTGATGTTTGAAAAGTTATTTGCCTCTCCAAAACAGCCGAGGACACAAAGCAACACGTATTTCCTACTTTCAAGTCATCTATGCATTGGCAAACTTTCACTATTTTCACACTAGCCGTTTCCTACATATAGCGTATTTGATAGTAATATTTCAGGAGGGGGGATTTTACTCCCTTACAATGTTTTTCCGCATAAACAAACCAACCACGTGTCGATTTATTTTCTGTCTACTGTTGCTATGCCAAATTTGAAGCAAATCGGAGGGGACACTTGGGAAACACCTAATGCCATCTTTTACAGCTACAATGTCTATGCACAATTTCATTCGCTTCGGTCCACTCCTTCCTGCGCTCCTGCGGTAATATTTACCTTTTCTCGGAGGGGGGCCACACTATTTTTCTGCACAAACTAAATAACACGTGTTCGCTTCAGTTGTTCGTATTGTCCCTACACACAGTTTCGTTGCAATTCTCCATGTCCTTTCGGCACTTTTGACGTACACTTATTAGCACTTTTGATATTTCGTGATAAAATGTTTGGAGGGGTCAGTGCCCCACCCATCCGTTGTTTCCAAGAAAATACGAAACACGTATTCCCTCACTTTACGTCTAGCATCTCTGTGTTCACAATTTCATTCACTTCGGTCCACTTCTTCTCGCCTTTCGGGCGGCCACTTCCACAATTTTGGGTGGGGAATTTTGCCCCTAAAACAGTTTTTCCGCAGAAACAAAAAAACACGTATTCGTTTATTTCATGTGTAGTATCTACCTGCCAAATTTTATCAAAATTGGAGTGTTACACTTGGGTAGTGTTCCTTGTTAGTTCTAGGCTGCTGATCGATGTTTACTCCTACAGTTTCGTAAGAGTCCTGGTTTTCAAAGGAATTGTTCGGGGTATAGCGGCTGCAAAACACAGTGTATCCACCTCCGCAAAGGATAAGAAAAAAACTTCCTAACCTCACTTTTCTTTACCTTTTTCCGCGAAGACGTGGCCGTTCCTCGAAGTGCTTATGCTAGAAAAAATAAGTGAAGGAAAGGAAAAGTTGGTTATGTGTAAAAAGAAAAGAATCCCAACCTTACTTTTTCTAACCCTTATTCGCAGAGACGTGGGCATTTCTCGAAGTGTGTATGTTAGAAAAATAAGAAGTGAATAAAAGGAAAAGTTGGTTGGGCGTAACAAGAAAAAGTTCTAACCTGAGATTTTCTAACCTTTATTCGCGGAGACATGGCCGTTTCTCGAAGTGCGTATTTTAGAAAAAATAAGAAGTGAAGAAAATAAAAATGTTATTTTTTAAAAGTAGGAACAAAATAAGATTTTCTAAAAAGAAATAGGAAGAAATGGCACTAATAAACTAGATAAAATAAAAAATAGAAGTTTCTAGACCAGGATTCGAACGCGCTACCCTATAATTACTAGTCCAAGACTCTGCAACTACGCTAACGCTGCTAACGCTGGTGAAGTCTTCCCCGCAATTGAGAGTGGTTTCGCGTTATTGTTTGCTGCTTCAGTGGCGCTGGCTGCTGGGGTCGCTACACTGTTTTTTGCAGCCGTTTTACACACGAGCGCATGGTGAACGGAATATGAGATCGGAAAGTATAAAGCTACATGACCGCACCTAACCTCCGTTAACGTAATCCATGGACACTATAGTTTAAGATAATCTACGAAAATGTAAGAAAACAATTATTAATAATAAATATGAACATATAGAAATATATTTTGAAACAAATCTTGCTCCCGTCGGGATTCGAACCCGAGTTTTTTTTTCAGCAAGCCAACGTCTTATCCACTGAGCCAGGATACGAACATGCAAACGGTGTTTTGGCCGTTTTATTTACAGTGCACCTGCTACTAAACAAGTCACTAGTGACGCGAGCAAGATGGCGGCTTTCATTATATTCCGAAACGGACAGTTTCGTGCTTTGCACAGCACAATCCCTTCAAGAGTTAGGACTCGCTTCGTAGATTTACGAAATCTCTCTTTTAATCCTGCTTAATCCGAGATATATGTTGGTGCAACAGTAAGCTCTCAAGATTGTGGATTAATTCATGCTTGATCTTCATCTACAGATCAAATGCTTTTTTGGAACCGGGGGACCTGAGTCATGCCTAAAGACCGTAAATAAAATTCAAACTTCCAATGGAACCGTGGGTAACTCGCTGACAGTACTAAGTTTAATCGCTAATTTTAAAATACATTTGTTATAAGCTGTGTAGCTAAGTGGTCAGCGTGTGAGACTCCCATTCTTAAGGTTTTCGGTTCGATTTCCTGCTTATATTTCCAATTATTTTGTTCAAGGAATTAAGCGCTGTAAATGATGTTCGCGGTTGCTACTGAAAGAGATTTATCCCGTAAAGCGAGAAATACACAAGACACAGATAGATAGATAGATAGATAGAGAGAGGGGGGGAGGGGGAGTTTGTTTGAACAAGACAAGCATTGCATTGTATAATGACAATTCCTACATGATGTCCATATTATTATTTTCCTTTGCTTTGCATTAATTCCTATCTCTTAGAAGTTAATGTGCCTGGAATTTCATCTATCTATCTCGTTGTCCTTTCAATGATGCTGAACGAATCAATTTTTTCTTCCTCCAAATGGAGAAATATCTTGGCATTCTATGTTTTCGTGCATATTTGTACTGTAATGTTGCTTGTCTAACTATTAGGCGTACAGTGAAACAATCCTCCTCTTATAACTCCAACCTCCACTTATTGTAAGTGACTCTACAAAAGTTCCCATCCCGTAAAGTTTACTCTGAAGAAAAAACTGTAATTATGCTTTTGGTTGGACAGGCTGCTATGCTCTAAGCTCGTCATTGGTCTTAACGATGCGTCCTTTAACGAACACAGTTGCTTGGAAAGGAATTGGGGAAAGCGGGGCTAAGGCCTTAATCTACATTTCGTTTCGTCATCTGCCACGAAAAATTGAGGAAAACCCCGGTCATAATGGCCAGCAATATAATACGAACTTGCATGCGTCCCTAGTGCCGATGAGTTATCAATAAGGATAAGTAGTGGACCTTGAGGGTTTTATTTTTGTGTCCGGTCAATTTTAACTTTTACGTGAAAAGTAGACGCTTATTAGTACAAAAGAACAGACCACGTAAAATGGTTCATTAATTTACTCAGAAGCTATTTAAAACAAAGCAAATATTTAAATGGATGATACATTTTATTAACCAACAGAGTCCTTTATTTGTGTTCTTCTTTTAGTAACTTCTTTCATTTTTGAATGCATGTAACTAGCATAGAGATCGACATCCTTCCCTGAACGTTAAAATGAAATCTCCTCTCTGAGTAAATGTCTATAAACTGTGAAGGTTTTAAGTAAAAAAAAAAAGTTAAGCCTGCAGAGGATTACTTTTCTATTGTTCTGACGGGAGTTAATAAATTTCGTGAGTATCCTTGCATCCCAGATATTGATCTCATATCGTAGCAGTAGCCCAATGACTTTTTTAAACATAATCATATTATTTATTGATCAGGCGATGTTCAGCTCTTGTCAATAATTGCTATAAAGTTAACATGATTCCGAAAATGAACTGCTCTTTCAATCTATAAATAATTAAACTTCTTTTACTGCACAGAGAATATTATTGTTTGCAAACCAGTGTCAACTCTCTTAAGTAAAATAAATGATTCTACTTTCAAAATTTAAGTGTACTTTACTATCGTCTTTATCGACGTTTCTAACATGCAGTGTACTCAGATGCGATTTTTCTCTCCCTTCCTCTCTTTATATACTTTGATATATTTTCACAAAATTACTGTATATATCTTGCCACGCCTTGAAAATCCACCATATGATATTTGTTTCTTGAATTATATACAGGGTGTTGCTAAACAACACTGACAAAACAATTTCACGAGATTCCTGACATGAAAAAAAACGTACAGCATGGAGGGTGTACAAATGCTTCGTTTCGGCGCTATAGGATCAAAACAACTTAAATTTCAAGTTAAACGTTTAAATAATTCGAGCATGAAAACTGATTACCAACTCGAACTCTCAAATAGGTTCGAAATCTTAGCCGACTCGAGTAATGATGAAGATGATATTAATAATGAAATTGATGTAAGTAAGACGTGAGAGGAAATTCGTGAAACAGTTAACAGCGCAGCGAAGGAACGCGTAGGTGAGAAGAAACAACAGAAAAACAAACCTTGGTTTGATGAAGAATGCCTTAAGCTTCTTGAGGAAAGGAATCAAGCAAGGCAACGATGGCTAAGTAATAAAAGCGAAGCAAATACCAACCACTACAGTAACGTGAAACAAAACACCACACGCGGGTTCAGAAACAAAAAGCGCGAATATCTGACCCAGAAGATTCAGGAGATAGAGGAAAACGGGAAGACAAATAACGTACGAGATCTGGGCAAAAGGGTAATCTCGTTAAGGAAAGGTTACCAGGCTAGGCTAAAAATTATTAGATGGAGATCTTCAGGCGGATCCAACTAAAATTGTCGATTTGTGGGAAAATTATTTCGACAAACTTGTTAATGTACACAACGGGGAACAAACAGATGAATTTGACATCTATACCGCAGAACCGTAGGTACCCGAACCTAGAGAGATCGAGATGTCGATATATAAATTGAAACATTTCAAGTCACCAGAAATAGAGAATATTCCAGCCGAATTAATTAAAGCTGGAGGAACGCCATTAATTAAGGTACTGCATAAATTGATAAGTGCTATATGGAGAAAGGAGGAGCTTCCAAAGGAAAAGAAAACCTCAATAATAGTTCCGATTTACAAAAAAGGCGATAAATCGGACTGTAATAAATACCGTGGAATCTCGTTACTTCCAACCTATTACAAAGTATTGAGTAATATTCTGTTAACACGCCTAAGTGTATACGTAGATGTAATAAATTACTTAATTGGAGATCACCAATAGATCCACGTTGGACCAGATTTTTGCCTTGAGACAAATTTTGGAGAAGAAATAAGAATACAATGGGACTGTTCACCAGCTATTCATTGATTTTAAGAAAACATATGATTCTGTCAAAAGGGAAAAGTTAAACTGTATTCTGATAAGATTTGGAATTCAAAAAAAAAAAAAACAAAAAAAAAAACATGTTCAACTAGTGAAGATGTGTCTCAGCAACCTCTAAACACAGTACGGATAGGTAATACGTCAGATAGTTTCGAGATTCACAACAGATTGACTAATTAACTTTGCGTTAGAATATGTCATTTTAAAAATTAAAGGGGACAAGAAGGGACTAATACTGAATGGTTTGAATCAACTGTTCGTATGCGCGGATGATGTAGATTTAATAGGGGACGATATAGATGCACTACAAAGCAACACCGATGTCTTAGTAGAAGCCTGTGATGAGATAGGTCTACAGATAAACATAGATAAAACAAAGTACATTATAACAAGCCGAAACACAAGGAATGAAGGAGATAAAAACATAATAATCAGGGATGAGCTCATAGAGAAAGTAAACAAATTTAAATACTTGGCAGCATACGTAACAAGAAAGAACGAGGTTACGGAAGAAATAAAATGTCGCTTAGTATCGGGCAGCGCATGTTTCTATTCAGTCCAAGAACTTCTAACATCGCGATTAATATAAATAAATTAAAACTGAAAACGGTTATTCTGCCGGTAATACTTTACAGTTGCGAAAGTTGGAGTACGACCCTAGCAGGTGAACATTTACGTATGTTTGAAAACAAAGTTTTGAGAAAGATATACAGGCCGAAATGGGACGAGATGAGTGGATAGTAGAGGAGGCTGCATAATTAACTCCACGGACTATACGATTCACCAGATGTTTTTAGAATAATGAAATCGCGACGACTAAGGTTGGGCAGGCCATGTAGCTCGGATGGGGAAAACGATTGTATTCTATCCTGGTTGGAAAGCCGGACGGTAAGAGAGAGTTGGGAGGATTGAGACGTCGTTGGGAGGGTACTATTAGAAGGGAAATTCGAGAAGTAGATGTTCGTGATGAAAAGTGGCTTGATGTTGTCTAGGATATAATCCAATGGCGAACGTTTGTTACTACGGCGATGGACTTGCGAGTTCCGTAAGCCATTGAATTAGTTAGTTAGTTAGCCATATTGATGACGTTACCACGAGTTAATGATCAAGTTAAATTTTGGCAAACAACGGAAAAATATTTCTTTGGACATGTACTTTAAGAATATATATGTGTACAAAATTGCCTGGAGGGGACTTTTCACTTATTCTGACCCATGATCTACTACAGTATATTTCTGTTGAAAATTTGAAGTTTACACTAATGTCATTAAGGCTATTTCAGTATAATTCTGTCAAAAAGAAGCTTCAGATTTCCAGTGGGAAGGACATCTTTAATAAATTTCCTCTTTGTGCTTATAGAAGCGAAAAACTATGTACTACATGCAACGCAAATACAAACTATAAACAAATTGACTACCTTCGTTGCAGCAAGTTCTACAATCTCCAGTAAACAAATGCTTTGCGAGAAACAAAACAAAAACTTTTTGACATATTTTCTTCGTATATTTTTCTATTAAATGAAAATTGTTCATAGTTTTTAATTCTTTGATTATAGTTTTACTTCTGAAGAATTACGGGTTTTGCACGTAATGGTATTTCAAAGCACACGATTGTATTTGAAACAAATTGTGGTTCTTCCTGTGTGTTAATGAAAGTTATTACATTCTTTTGCCTTTTGTAATTTAATATTTGTTTTCTGACTTTCTTGCATGCGAAGAATAAGTTTGCTGTTTCAATATTGTGTTCTTATGAACGTGTGTTTTGCTTCACTGCAGTTGCTAATGGGAGCTTTCGCAATGGGTTTTGATTCTGCCATTAGTACAACATTTAACATGATACCACAACCTTCCATCGACATAACTAAGGCTCTTGCCGAAGGAAGACTGGAAGATGCCAGACAATCCCAGAAGATTATCACTGCTGCTGTCAGAGCCATCACTAAAAACGGTGAGTAGCTTGTTTTCTGCATTATGCTGACTTCAGGTTTAGTTTAGCTTCTTCGTATAAGATTGACGCTTTTTTGGCGTACAATTCAAATGTAAATTACACAATAACTGTCAATAACTTCAAATAAATTAATTGAACTTAGTTTTTATTTATAGCCGTTAGGTATCTCAGGCTCAGGCCGTTAAATCAATTGAGAAGCTCCTTTGTAAAATAAGCTGTATCCATTTAAAAGAAGGAAATGAAAGAGGCTGATCCCTGTATGGTCGACTTTCTTGGTTCAACAAGTCTCGCCTGTTTTCAAACTGCTTCCGTAGGCAATGCGGATTGTAGTAATGGTTCAGGTACATGTGTAAAGAGGTGTTCCACGATATGTGCACTCAGTGTGAGGGAACCAGTCGACTTAATAATAGTAATAATCATCTATCAAGGGAGGTAATTTAGCTCACTTCTTCTAGTTGTTTCTCTGAGAGATGTGCACCACCTAGTGGCAATTCAATGAACAGTTCAAGTGTCTCTCGATTTCTCGATCAAATGATCGACATGAACTGTTTCACTACCCAAAGAACTTCACACTTTGCATTGACTTAAGTGAATCTTATAAGTAAGGCTTGGATTATATTTTCTTATAAATCAAAAAATAATGTCTAAAAATGGCAAAATAGTTTTGTGTGAGTTTTATAAAATCCGGTTTTACCTACTGTAAAACTGCGAGGGTTATGAAAGGTTAAAGGTAAAAAATACAAGCAGTTTACTTGAAGTGGGACTCATCCCTCTGATGTACCGAAATAAAAACATCTTCCATACCTATCAGTTCTCTGTTAGTCTTTATATACCTACTTTTTGACAAACTTGATAGAATATAATTTTGCCATCGTTTGTAAAAGTTCGATCCCCCTCGATCCACGAATGAATCAAGGAATATTTAGCTGTTCTCATCTTCGGCATCTACTCAAATTTACCCATAAACTACGAGCTTCAGTCAAGTTCCTATTTAAAGAAAAAAGTTGAGACTAATAGCAACATTGAACCAATCGATGCCATTAGGCATTTAATGAATAGATGAAGCCAGGGAACGTCTTAATTATTGCATAAAGCGTAAATATCATTTACAGTATGTATTAATATTATAATTGAATATTTTATATCTTAACCAGAAAATAATTGTTTGCTGCCAAAAGTCTCAAATATATATTTTTTAAAACTGAACAGCGAAATAATTTTTATAATTGTTATATAATTTTGGTATGACGTTCAAAATCCCGAAAATAATTGTTTACTGCCAAAAGTCTCAAATATATTTTTTTTAAAATTAACACCAAATAATTTTTAATAATTTATATAAAATTTTGGTATTACGTTCGGGCGTCCCAATATAGAAAGAAACAGTAAGATCTAAAATATGAAACAGCAAACAAAATATCTTTTTAATTACAAATCCTAGTCTTACTTATAAGTTATATCCCCTATTTGTTAGGCAATTATTAAATCCTGATATTTCAAGGGAGTTTATACCATAGCAATTTTTAATTCAGCGTACATCTGAATCGCACTAACTGTATATCTATCTATCTCACAACTTTAATATATACAATTCTTCTATCCAAATTACACATTCACTCTTCAAATATTTTAGTTTTGGTGACATGATTACGCAAATTTCCACCACATTTAATTTTTACCTGATTCTAAGATAAAAACAAAATGTAAAACATGATTCTTATCTGTTTCAGCGTCTTGGGTGGATAGCATGAAAGCTGCAATGGCGCTTCTGACACCCATTGATGTTGGTCCTCCTCGTCAGCCATTAAAGCCTTTAGCTGGAGAAAAGTTAGAAACACTCAAGAAGGATCTTGTAGCATTGAAGCTTTTGCCGAAGGATTGAATCTAACATGGAAAGGAAGTTCTCAAATGAGGTATTCGAAAGCCTAGGTACGTCTTGGAAGAATTCTTTTTCGAAACAGAATAAAGTCATCAGTCGGGTGCTGAATGACATTATCATCGTTTATTCTATATTAATTTAATGTGGTAGACTAAAGGCTACACAAGTGGACCACCCTGTGTACTTCAGGTAGCAAGGCTCTGCTGATAATGCTAGCGAAAATATTTTCTAAATCATACGGGCTTTTCCAGCATATTCATACACTAAAAACGTCAACAATATTTCCAAATGTTTTAAGGGTATATAGTGGAAATATATTATATATGATTCAGAGGATATTTTCGGAAGTATTTTAGAATTATTAAAACATTAATTTTTGAAATATTATATTAAATACTTTAAAAGTTTTGCCTGTTGTGTGAACTTTGTAGGATGTCTTCATACAATGAAAACATTTCAAGAATATTCCAAAATTATATTCTAAAACATATCGAAAATTGTTTTAAAAATTGCACTCATGAATTAAAACTAATTTTAAAATGATTTAAGAATATGTTTTGGAAACATGGCGTATATGATTCGTGAAATATTTTCGAAAATAATTTTAAAATGTATCCTTAGTGGACATAAGAATTATTTTAAAACTGTTTATGCTGTGTGGGTAGTACATGTCATGAATAAATGGCTGAACAACTCCTAACGGATAGAATAATATCAGAGTACGAAAACTTATCCACCTTTCCCATATCTAACTTCACTCCGATAGGGCGCATAATGGAATAACTGACGCTGAACAAAAGAAGAAACTCCACCCTGGATATATGTGGTTAAATGCGTTCAATGGATTATTATTTTGCATAAGTTTGAACGTGCTAGTCATCATTCCGGTTGTGCTATGGTTACCGATCATTCTTTGGTTTACCCTAACGTGTCCAAAGTCTTTCTTCCACTCACGATTCATTCATATAGCAACGAATAAAAACCATTTTCTTTTTAAATGGATAATGGAAGAGAAACGAAAGACTATAGCTATAGTCAATATAGCTATCTCTATGTTGAGACTTACGTTCATCACGGTGGCCATTTAAAATTTCATTATATTTTTGAGAAAGAGTCAGGGAGTCATGTGATGTATAGTAAGCTCATCAATATATTTTGCTTTGGGGCAGAGGATGGAATTGTGCAATGCAACAGTTAGATGTGAAGGATCTGCTTTCACTAAGTGCAGGTATTGTTGTGTTGACGTATGCTTTGAAAATTTTTACGTTAAAGAACATTTCCATTAAAGAAGGAACAGACTGATCTAACAGCTGGCAGGTCTATTACGTCATATTTTTCTAGTTCGTTGCTACAGTTTTACTCTTTAGTGATGATAAGTACAGAGTAAGGCAACCATGATGAACGTATCGCTCGTTTCAACATACAATTTGCAGCACCTCTCATGTAGTAGGCATTTGGTTTTCTTTCTACCATCTGTTTCAGAAGATGATGGTTTCAATTCATTTTCCTCAAACGTTCTTCACCCTAATTTCACATTTATGTCTTACAGGAATAAATTTAGAGCAAAATTAACTTCATCAATTAATTTCTAAGAACATTCCAGCACAAATTGATGTATCACATGACGTACTTACCATTTTCAGATTTTGAAGAAGACTCAAAATGGCCGCTTTCAGCATGGCGGTCATTGATGTCGCAGGCTCTCGTAGGCAGCGCATTCTGTTAAGTATCCATTTGCAACAATTTAATTTCTCATTTATGTATGGATGAAGAATGGAAAATCGCCAGGAGAAGATGAATTTACAGCAGAGATGTTCAAATGAGGAGGTGAAAAGATGAAAGAGGAACTTTCTAAATTATTCTTAGTGTGACTGAGCAAGAGAGGAATATCGTCAAGTTGGAATAATGTTGTTATCATTTTGTTGTACAAGAAAGGGGACAAAGAACGCGTCGAAAACTACAGACCAATTAGTTTACTGTCAGTCCTATACAAAATGTTCACCAAAGTTATTTTGAATCGTATTGAAAGAGACTTAGATTTTAACCAGGAAAAAAAAAAAAAACAAGCCGGACTTCATCGTGGATTTAGCACAATGGACCACATACAAACATTGAATGAAGCTATGGAAAGGACTAATGAATATGAACTTCCACTATGCTGGGTTTCATAGATTTCGAAAAAGCTTTTGATTCGGTCTCCTTGGCAACAGTACTTGAATCACTTGATCATCAAGATATCGAAAGTGCACACATCAAGTTACTGCGAAACATTTAGTCGACTGCTACACCTATCATTAGACTACATCAAGAAAGCGAAAAATTTAAAGTTGGAAAAGGGGTGAGGCTAGGAGATTCAATTTCTCCAAAACTGTTTTCAGCTGTCCTGGAGACAGTGTTCCAAAATTTAAACTGGGATGAAATTGGAATAAAGAACAATGGCGAATATCCTCATCACTTACGATTCGCTGATGATATAGTCCTGTTTGCTTCAAGTGCAGAAAAACTACAAACCAGAATGGAAGAACTGAGTAACGAGAGTTCGAAAATTGGCCTTATAGTGAATTTAAGTAAAACAAAAGTAATGTACAATCAACATGAGATAAAATAAATTTTATGGGCGGTAACAGCACTATGGCTTACGCCCGTCCCGCTATAATCAACATACTCAAAGAAGGAAATAAAGGTTAGCGGAGAGACAATAGGGACCAGCTCAAGACATCGAATGCGAAGTTGACTGATGAAATAAATAGAAGATGTAAAATGGTGTGGAGTTCGTTTGAAAGACTACATTTTATTTTCAAAAGCCAACTACCAATGTGTCTCAAGTGTAAAGGCAGTAAAGTTTATAATGAACGTGTCTTACTTGTAATGATGTACGGCTGAATTCACAAACGACTCAAAGATTAAGAGTTACACAAAGAGCTATGGAATGCATACTAGGAGTAACTAGGACGGACAGGAAAATAAGTGAATGGATTCGCACATAAACAAAGGTAGAGGATGTAATCAAGACTTCGAAGAACATTAAGTGGACATGGGACGGTCACATAGCAAGACGAACAGATGGAAGACGAATTTACTACATTGGATTACTAGAGAAAAGAAACGACCGAGATGAAGTCCAAATTCAAGATGGTTAGATGAAATCAAGCGTTTTTCATTAGATACATGGATGAGATATGTGGAAAGAAAAGGGGGAGGCCTTCGTGCAGCAGTGGATAGAATATTGCTGAATATATATATATATATTAGAAGCTCACCCCTACCATTTCTTAGCGATTTTGCACCCTGTCTTTACTTATTTGTAAAAGAAAGCGGTTCTTCGGCACATTGTATTCCATTTACTTGCTATCTATAGTTCATCTTTTTCGGTTCACGCTGTAGTTATTTATTGACCGTTGCTGCTATGTACTGTGCA
Source organism: Lepisma saccharinum (assembly GCA_022664845.1). Classification (NCBI taxonomy): domain Eukaryota; kingdom Metazoa; phylum Arthropoda; class Insecta; order Zygentoma; family Lepismatidae; genus Lepisma; species Lepisma saccharinum. The sequence goes on from JAGDQP010021308.1 coordinate 13,712, forward strand.
TGTTGATATATCTTGATGTATAAGTTATCGACTGATGAAAGTTGCTAGAAGCTTCATTTGCTATAATCTGCGAAGGTTTTCTTCAGCCGAGTACCTTTTCATTTCCAGATTAGGTTATATCAATACATTTCCGGGAAGTGTCTGAAGTGTAACCAGTGTGGTAATTGAAGGAGGGAAATTCCCAGACACCTCTTAAGCACTTCCCCGGAACCTCATTGCCTTTGTGTTTTCTAGGGGGATCTTCTTAATAGCTTGATGAACAATATAAAATCATTCCGGAAAAAAAAAAAAAAAAATAAAACTGAAATAATCATAATATTCAAATTACTGAAATAAAGTCTGAACTAAGAAGGCAGTACAAAATTTTATAGCAGCGACTTATCAGCATCATCGGGCAGTAACAATCCAACATCTTTAAACAGCAAAGTCTATCAGATGTCTTACTTTCCGACGCATTAGATTTCGTTTTTCATTATATTGGAATCAATGGCTATTAGGCAATTTGAAGTCATATAGAAAGAAAGAGAGACGTGGTATGATGGCATTGTTAGACTTTCAACTACTCAGGTAAATTTAAAAGAGCAAGTAATAGTACTTCCATCAAAGGACGTGTTACATGTCAGTTTGAATAACGAAGACAATAGATTATTTATGTGGAAGATTACATGTCGAAGAACGAGTTCTGTTTAAACTTTCTTTCTGTGTAAGTTATCGATCATGGCCAACTGATGCTATGAAAGAAAATGGCGAGCAGCGTGTTTTTTTTTTTTCGATTATTCAAAACTGATCAACAGAAGTGAGATTTATACGAGGGTGGATCAATAAGTAACGCACAACAATTGATTGATAATAAAGTATAATAGGTAACACACTAAGAATATTACAATATAAAGGCACATCTCTACACTATTTTTCAACATAATTTCAAAATCTTGCAACACATTTCTCCCATCGTGTCACAAGTTTGCAAATACTCTGTGCATAGAAGTCCGTCTTTTGTGGGTAGAGTGATCTGCGGACAGTCGATTTGACTTCGGCATCGGAAGTGAAATGTTCTCCGGCCAAGAATTGCTTCCTTCGGTCGGAAAGATGATAATCGGACGGTGCCAGATCCGGACTATACGGAAGTCAAATAAGCTGTCTGCAGATGGCTCTACTCACAAAAGACGAACTTCTATGCACAGGGTATTTACAAACTTGTGCCACGATGGAAGAAATGCGTTGAAAGACTTGGAGACTATGTTGAAAAATACTATAGAGATGTTCCTTTATTTTGTATATATTCTTAGTGTGTTACGTATTATACTTTCTTCTGAATCAATTGTTGTGCGTTACTTATTGATCCACCCTCGTACTTCCTGAATTACAAGACCAAAAGTCAAACTGTTAGTGACGATCTGCAGAAATTCAGCAGTTAGAGGTATTATGAATTTCCTCTCCATGAAGTGAATGGGTGTTCACTATTATAACTTTACAGATGAATAGTGTTAGTACTGAGTATTTGAACATTGTTAGATAACACACGCAACATTTTTTCGGTCTTGAAAGCTGTTTTCACAAAATAAAATGAGATTTGACTGTTGATTTCAGAAATGCCATCAGATTTGTACTTTCACGGAAGGTTTTGGCGCAAAATTTATTTACATCTTCATTTCGTTACAAGCTTCATTACTTTTAAACGTTTTTATATCTGCACTACAAACCAAATCACAATAGTTATTTAGCAAAGTAGCTGATTTTAAACTACTTTTTGATGCTGATTCCAAACATGGCCTTAGAATATTCTTATGGCGTGAACTTATTGAACAATGGGAGAATTGTAATATTTGAAAATGCATAGAATTAACATTATTTCATTTCATGTTTTATTTTTGTATGTTGTGATTAAACGAAGTCATCAATACCAAACAGACAGACGAAATCTACTACTTTTTCAATGAATAAAATCAGTAGAATATTCTAGTCCGCAGATCTTCACACGTGTGTCAAAGAAATGTTTAAAAGCAGGATATAGTCTCCGAATATACACTTTGTGAATGAGTGGTATAATGTTTTTCATATTTAAATTTAAGTTCTTAAAATCACAACTTTAAATACACTTGTTTCATCTTTACATTTTCTTTCAATATGGAACACAATAATTACAATTTAACTGGTTGTTAGGAATGTGGTATATATTTTGCTGTAGTATTTCTTTTTCTTTCTTTTTTTTTTTGTTGATGTCACCCAGATCTTGTTAAAAGAGCTCAATGGCGCTGGATAGACTGGCACTTGTATTGCAACTGCAGCGTTTCTTAATATCGATAGTTTTTGTAAAAAGGGCGCTATCAACAGACTTTCTGTATGTTGATATCGCCATTTTTACAAAACACCATCGATATGTTTTCTATCATTTTTGTGGTGAACTTTTTGTGTTTTCTAGAAAGGTTTGAACAACAGATCTTAGTTACATGCATTCCTATTTATCATTTGGGGTCAGGGGTTTTCAAATCCTTAGTTTTCGTAACTTTGTGATTTGAGGACCTGCGGAAATGTTACTTACCGACGAAGTAACACCAAAAAGTTCAACAAGCCAGGAAAATGTAACCCAACTTGAAACGTGTTTTAAGAGGACTTGGTAATCAAGACCCATTTTAAAATGTATTTAAAACTGGCAGACAAACGAGAGCAATAATGATATTTTGGAAATCAGCCTAGATAATACTTAAAAAGATCTATAAAATGAATTGATCTATGGTTTGAAGATATTTGCTATTGAAGAGAAATGTGAAGGCCTGGGCTATGTCATCTTACTTTACGAAATTTCAAATATCTTTGCCAGAACAAGCTCCAAACTCGGATTTAGATCATGTAAAATTGATAATAAATATTATTAACTTTTCAAAATTTCAATATTATTCTGGATTTATTCGATATTAAAAAGTTGAAAACAGGAATTGCGAGTGAGGAATTGTAAATCATTACTTTACAAGAACGTATATATTATATGATTGGCTTATTCGTACTTTCTATATTATTTCGTTATATGTATTTTCTAGAAATTATATTCAGATCTACCGATGTTCAGAAAAATAGAGTGAGTTCAAAAAAATTTTCATGATGATACTATAACGCTTGTCATTCATGTTTTTAATTTTGATGTTCTTGCGAAGTTTGTTTTGTGGGTACATATTGCTGTATTTGTGATTTCATAAATTAAAATGAATATGGCAATAAACCTGGAAATGTAGGGACAAATCCCAAGTAATCTCTGATTAAATACATGCAGTGAAAAACATAAAAGCATACACTAAGTGTATGAAAATGGAATAGCAGAGGGTATAGAACTATCATGAAACAGAGAGATTACAAAAAGGTCTCAATTAGTATACAAACTTCTCCCCTACCTCAAAGTGCTTCAGTTTACACACTGACATAGAGTGTAACTAATATAGATAATTAAAACAGTCTTGTTTCCATATATTTATTGGCATCTTCATAGCTTAAACGCATCATACTCAATGGTTGCTCTCAAAATTCTACTTGTTAGCAGGTACGGTACCATCCAGGACATAGTTCATTCTGATTTATTTCTGACTCTCTATACCACATACCCGTATGTCATAGCTGCAATTACTTTTAAGTATAAAGACAAAGCTAAGGTCACACATTATTCGTTCAACCTGCGTTCACAACAAAGTTAGCAAATACTAGGGAAAGGTTTTGAGAAACCTATATCTTGAAAATTTTTCAGAGACGCTTATTTTTTTCTTTTCTTTTCTTGTCTTTACCACACAAGGTTTAATCTCTACAATATTCACTAGTCACTTCACAGGCCACAAAACTTTTCCTGTCATCTCTTATTAAAAGGGTGTAAATTCTATTATTCGCGTTACCTCATATATTCAATTCCATTCCCTACATGTGATCGGTATCACTCCAGCTTACGCTAGTAAATATTCTTCGAATTTTACATGTAGGGTTTCAGTTGTGAGCACTTATTTCTGGTTTGGATTGAGGTACAGAGAACGCACCGTAAACAATTCTATTTTACCTCAGAAATAAAGTAGTAATATGTGGAACCAATAAGCAGAACGGATATGCTATAAACCAGCTCAATGGACTTTCTGAACAGCGTATATAACACTTAATATCGAGCTATAAACCGGTGGATGCAATCCAAAATGTATTTTGTTTTATCTCATCTTAAAGTATAATAGTTTTATTTTTTATATTCTGTGTTTTTCCGGATTTTAGATTTCTAATCATGAGTGACATTTCTACTTTTATTTTATTTTCAGCTACTCTGAACACATGCCACGGAAACACACGACAACTGTTTACAATTGTGAATAAACATTATTGTATTGTGAATAAATATATAGAAAGATAATTTCGAGTTACTTACTCATAAGTTGTTCTCTGAAGTTCCTTTTTTTAGTAAAGAAAGTACAGTTCATCTTATTACATCTTGAACAAACTTATCTACACTATATGGCCATCACCAGACACCAAGTGAGCAGCATCGTGTATTTATAGCCTGTACATAGCGAATGTATATACGTCACAACTATCAAGAGGGAATGGCCGTCCAATACACGTTGTATACATGTCTCAGCTAAGAACTTGACTATTGTACGGACGTTCGACTCTGTATATATGAAGGTGATTGAACAAATAACTTAAGATATTTTACTGACAGTTAACCTCTGGAAACTAGTGTCATTTTAGGCTTCAGCAGCAAGTGCTGTGAAGCCGTATGCGCTCTTTCGGTCCGTCTGTCGAAAACTTTCAACTCAGGAACTACTAGGGCTAGTAGAGACCTGCACGGGCCGAATTTTTCACCCCAAGCCCAATCCAGCCCGAATGTAACTAGCGTGACAATCCGATTTCTATCATGTTTACTTTGTCATTTCTGTCTATTATGTTCACTTGAGCATTTGCGTTTTTCAGAGATTTTAGCTAACGTACGAATAGTTTTTTTTTAAAATATAACACAGCTGAAAACAACCTAAAGTGAAATTTCTTTCTGACCTCTCGTGGACTTCACGGAGAAGTTTAAGGAGAAAGCCATGAGACGAACTAGCATCCAGATTGAGCTGGAAGGAGCCGAACTACCTGTTGAGCTGTTAGTCGTAAAGAGACTCAACGCACCATTACTCCTTGGCGTCGATTTTTTGCAGCGGAAATATGGAACAGAGCGCCCTCGGAACGGCCAGGATAATCATAAGGTTCCTTACGACCTCGCGCGAGTCAGAGGAAAGTTGTGCAAATGCCCCCGAGGTGGAAATTCACCAGGTAACATGTGAGCAGCAGATGGAAGAGCTTCGTCAGAAAGGCCACGAGGCAAACCTCCCTTCACACGTAGATGAAGTTGCCGTACTTGAAGTGTTAAAGCGTCATCGAGATGCCTTTTCTGATCGACCAGGACGATGCCTGTGCTATCAACATGAGATAGTAAATACCTCGGAGCCCATAGTGTCCAAGATTAATCCGATTGTTTTGACCCATCGAGCCTAAGTTAGAAAACAATTGAAGCAAATGCTTGAATGGAACGTTATCAGGACGTCAACTTCGTGTTACCAAAATCCTCTACTGGTATTTCCTAAGACCAACAAGTCATTAAGGGTTTGCGGTGATTTTCGCTCTTTGAATCGACATATACCACTACTGCGGACGAAACCATTGGACGTTCAAGAGATTCTGCAGAAATTTCACGGAGTGAAGTGATTTGCCCAAATAAATTTGACCGCAGGGTACTGGCAGTTACCTCTAACTGAAGAATCAAAACCCCTAACAGCCTTCTATTTTGAAAACCAGCTCAACGAGCTTAAAGTTTCACCATTTGGTAACAAGACTGAAGAAAGAACGAATACTTCCGTGTTGATCGACTGCAACACGGGCAAAGAATCAGTACCTCAGCATGTCGATAATCTACGAGTATGGCAGTGTTCCAATGAAAAGAAAGAAGAATGGATTCCAATAATGAATCAGAGATTGAAACCCGAAGCATCCACTAGCAAAGAGTAAATCGATGGCATGAACCAATGTTGCTATTGTCGACACATCATCGACACATCGATGTCGACACATCATCCTTGATTCATCTTGCACGGTGATGTGACAATCCGATTTCTATCATGTATGTCATTTCTCTCTATCATGTTCACTTGTGTATTTGGATTTTGCAGAGATTTTAGCTAACGTAGGAATAGTTTTTTAAAATATAACACAGCTGAAAACAACCTAAAGTGAAGTTTCTTTCTGACCTCTCCGTGTGTTTTTCCAGAGAGGGTGACACTAGTGGACCACCCACACATCGCGGGGCCGTCAGGACCCTTGTAGTGAGAGATAATCTTTTTACTTTTCTACAGAAGAAGAGAAGAGCGTTTATGGATGTTTAAGCAGTTAGGTAAACTGAAAAAATCGATTACCCAATTTAAGGAGGAAATGGTGAGAGCACTGCTAGGGGAAGAGGAGGCACAACTAAAGAAAGAGAAAAAAGGCAGTCAGTGAAGATGCATTAGCCAGTGTGGACAAATTTTGTTCTGTTTGTGAAATAAAAACTTTCGAATAATTTGATGTTTTCTGTATACATCGCACTATCAACATGTTTAGCAGTTAATTGAATTAGTTTAAGGCCTTTAGGCAACTATGGCTCAGGCCGTATGGATGGTGATGGGATGAATTGGTGGAATGAATAAAGTGGGAGGAAACGGGAGCAACCCGAGAGAACCCACGCACACGGTGTTTGTCCACCACAAAGCCCACATGGCATGAGCAGTTTAGCAGTTAAGTGTACTCGTGCCGACTCCTCTTCGTCTTATGTTCTCACCGATTGACTGTGACGACCATTTCGTGTACAATGTCGTGTGTTATTTCATCGATTAAAGTGACGTATTATGTGGAACTGCAAGTGCCGTACTGGAAGACAGGTTGTCACCAAAGGAGTCGCTGCTTGTCACATATTCGGTTCTGTGTCAGTAGAACTAGTTGTTGTGATGAGGTCAGATGACCTGAACGGGGCTGGAGGTCTAATTAGAAAGTAGGATCTTTCTATTTTGGCATTTTCTGTATTTGGGCCAGACACCGAATAAAGAAAGCGCTTTTTTATACATCTGTGGGGAGTGGATTCTCCAAAGCGAGAACCCAGAAGAACTACCGTAAACATAACTTTCTTCTCTCTTTTAAACTCTGTTGCTGTCCCCGGAATTTTTGCCAATATTCGCGGCAATAGCTGCAACATCTCTCCGTGATGGCACCGAAAAGTTAGAACATGACGCTTCCATCCCCATTCAAGTGTATGTTGAGGTTGGCAAATAAAAGGAACTGGACATATAGTCCACTCTATGTAAACGTTTCTGTACTTCTAATGTTTAACAGAAACCTTTCACATAACTTCTGTGATAATACACTGTGAACATTTGTAAGATTGTCAACAAGATAAACCAATTATCTGCTTGTCAACTTGCATAACTAAAACAATATAGGGAAACTTATTTTTGCCTACATCATCGAAATTTGGAAAACTTAAATCAGAATTGACACAAAATAAATATTTGTTTGTCTACCTACATTTGTGATTATTTGTTCCTGGATAGTTAATGTAATTTCTTATGACTTCATAGTTATCAAGAAATGTAAATTTTGTGTCTCATTCATTCTAGTAACCTAAAATTCATTACTAAAGTTTTTAAAGTGGGTTACTCAAGCGTAGTAGTGTAAATATCGTGCTTGTATTTGTGGTTGTTTTTACTAACGTAAAATTGAGCAGGGGCGTTTCTGGTATTTTAGGGTGGTGGTCCAAACAGTATTAATTTTATTAGTTGTCAAACCGTGTTCCGACGGAAATGATAGCTTGAACTCATTTTTTTCTTATGTTTCGAGAAGATGTCCTGAGACTGCTTAGCAAGCATGGCTAACCCGTAACAACGTTTTTTTAAGAAGAGGGAAAATAAACCTGTATCTGCCCAAAGTAGGGCAAATATCAAGGAAATATCTCACGATCAGCTGATCGTCGCGATTGATATGTTTTTGTCTTTCTATTTACGCTGTCTTGGTTTGTTTTCATTCCTTTTATGTAATGTAGCGAATATTGGCCAGTATTTGCAATAATTGATAGTATTTTAAAACTGTTGTTATTAGTACAGGTATGTGTAGAATAAATTATGCTTATCTAGATGTGTGTGAAACATAAATGTTTCCAAAGTGTTGGTACAGTGGAACCTCGATATATCGAATATTGAGGGGAACGAGAAAACTTCGAATTATCGAGGATTTCGATATACCGAGGTTCGATTTATCAAGGTGATTTCTGACTGACTATAGAGAGAGATATATAGAGGTCGAAAACAACCAAAGTAGAAAACTAAGTTTCTCACACGTGCACTTTTCTGTCAAATTGGACTCGGACTAACTGATGACAAAGGAAGGGAGTGGACATTGCATACGATAACAACTGTGAACAATGGGGGGTGAGAGATTGCAACATGAACGATTGTTGTTCAAAGAACAAACTAAGTTTCGTCTAAATACAGTACAGTATTATAGATTTTATCAAAACAACTTCGATATACGGTATAGAGGTTTTCCAATCAAAACTTAGTGATATAGAGGTGCGGTGCCAAGCCAAGTAAGTATGAAAATTCGAAATATCGAGGTCTTCCTGAGCAGTCCTTCGATATATAAAGGTAAAAATACACATGGGAGTGATAGGTTCAAGAGGAATGGAAGAAATTCGATTTATCAAGTAATTCGATCGAGGTTCGATATATCAAGGTTCCACTATATATAAAATTTACTGCAATATTCAATCCACTACTAGATGCGGTCTCTCCCGGAGAGAGGATTTGGACTACTGCTCCTACGCTGACCAGGCGTGTCGGGAGAGAAGAGCCGAAGCTCTCAGCTGTGATAGCCACTGCCTTTTTTTCACAGCAGCTCCCCAATTGTCCTCACGATGCTCGGTCAACATCGAAATTTTGTGCTCAACCGAATTAAATCCGAGACCGCTCGCAGTGAAGTCGAGCGCGTTACCGACTAGGCTACGCAGGAGGCTATTGGGTGGACAAAAATTCATTGTCAAAGCTGTAGGAACGAAAAATTCTCATCAAATAGGTAAAAATGTGTGTAATTTGTCGAATTTCGCTTAGTTTCGGAGCTACATCCTGCCGAATGTGTGGAAAAATGAAATTTAGAGCTTGATATTTCCAATGCCATTAACATTAGAACTGCGGCGACAAGATACCCCCAAAGACTTCTAACCTGCTCAATCAAAAATTGCATATTTCGAAATTGTGCGATGGTTGCGCAAGGGATTCAATAAAGGAACAAGGGGATTCCCAGAAATACTCTGAAGTAAAGGTAGGACGAAATGCGCATGAATCTGACGACTATCCAACAAGTAACAATAATTTGCTTGCGCCAAGTTGATATCTCAAACAGCTTCCATTTCTCGAGTGATTTTGGTTAAAAGTGCGTGGTTGCATAACCAACAGGAGTCAGACCTATTTTCCAAACTGCAATACATTCAAAGAACTATTGATTTATTTGTTATCAATGAGAGAGGTTGTCATTGCAAAAATGGATGGCGATGATTAATAATGTAAACAATGCGGTATAGGTTAATAAGTCAAGTGGTCACACATGTCAGATCATGAGTCATATCTAGAGTTCCGCGTTTGAGTTCCGGCTGGCAATCAACTTTGAGTAATTTGAAAGCAGAAAACAAAAACTTAATGGAAGCAAGATCGGATAAGGTTCTTGGTTACTAAAACGACCCATAAATACAAAGTGCGTAGAGTTTTTTAGAAATCATGACAGGGGAACGTCACAAACTTATTAATAATTAAGAATGATAAGGAAAAAAATAAGAGACGTTTGAATTCAATTGACATAATGTACACATATTCCAAACACATTTACGTCTGGTCGTCCTCTTGCATTCGTACGTTTGGACTTTGGGATCTGAGCATGTTAAGATCTGCCTATTTATCACGAAAAAAAAGATTAATGGAGAATATCGAAGTGTGGTTGCGTTTTAAGTTGAAAATTCAAGTATAGAAATTTGATAGATAGATTTGATAGTTCAAGTATAGATTGATATCTCTAAATTAAAGGGATCTCACTACTCTCTCGACTCAAAAAGAGAATATAGCCCTCTTTCATTCACCAAGAGATCACTACTCTCGAATTACCAAAAGGCGGGGCGTCGTTACATCAAGGAGCAGCCTCTCGCTTTTACCGAATATATCTCTCGGTTCACCACAAGAGATACGCACCTAGTCCAGAGGGGCTTCCATGGTAATAAAAAAAAGGTGATCCAAAATATGAGTTTATTTCATCCATGCAATAACTATTCGGGATGATTTTCACAACAGAACCTGCTTCGCCAGGCTATCCTGGTCGATACAACAAACAAAAGTGACTGCCGATTTTCTAGATACAATTACGCAATTATTATGAATAATATATTTACAAAAGATATCGAGCAACTATTAAGCCTTTTGGTACCTTACTTTTACATAAAAAGTCATTAATAATATTTAAAACACGATGGAAATCGATTTATAAGAATTCCTAACCTCACATGCCATCTTTGTGGCCGCAAATGTAACTCACCGACACCTACCCATATATTCGTATCTACAACACCGTCGGTGGTGGTTACAAGGGGCGTCCAAACGGGCTCCGAAGCTCTGGACCCAATATGGCAGAATGACTTACCACAATAGAATTACCTAACAGAACATGTCGGCATTAACATTAGATTTTCTCCCCTGTGTAGAAACCCTAGTTATAGTTCAATTATAGGTAGTCATACACTATATACACATTCCATACCTTATACAAGGTTCATCACTGTAACACTCACAATCCAGTGGAGCGTTGTCTCGTATCTCTGGATCGCCTTCTATGCTTCTTTCCCTTGTTCTTCTTCCGTTTAGGTCTGTGCTGATGGATCGATGAGCCATGGGACTCACCCTGTTGGGCACTGCGTCCCGGATTCCTTTATTCCATAGCAGCTTCTGCTCCTTTATGCTGGATCCTCTGGGCCTTCCTCATTTCCGACTTCCCTTCTCGACCAGTACGGAATCGACAAACGACGGGAAGCTCATGCTTACGTTTCTTCACGGTCCTCCGCTCAAGGGTTCCATCAATTTGTCTGCGTGGGCTCTTCTTCCCCTCCGTTATATATCCATGGGATCTTACCGCAGGAGGTTTGATTGCCTGTGGGATGCACTCGTGGGACCACTCTTCGCGAAATTGATACTTAATCCGATTCTCCAGCGTCGTGAGCAAACGGGCACACTCTCGGAATGCCTTGCTCTGTAGTTCCTTAGGACAACAACTGGGGATCCGACTCATCCAGGAACATATAAATCTTACAAGTATTATCGGAACTTATCCCTTTGTTCATACACCACTAGTCCAACTCCTCGTATGGCTTCGCAAATAGCTTTTTCTTTGACGGACAGGAGAGAAATCCAACACTCCACTCGCGTCTCGACAGCGTCCGGTCCATATTTTGGTTTACTCGCCTTAACATCTGCAACTATGTTCTTCTTCCATAAATCTGTGATAAACAACAATTATATACATACACCTATCAAGTACCTATATACAATAAAATAATCAAATTACTCAACACGCTCGCAACTGCCTCTTTGTGATTCATCGAGAGTAGATTCTTACACCCAGTATTTATCCTCCTCTTCTTTCCATTTGCGGTCACAAACCAGTACAAAATTCGAGTCAGCTTTCTTCTTTACCCTTTTCCAGCACAACCATCTTGCCTTCCTTTCCCATCGAACCGGCTCTTTTCCACTGCATGAAAACTCACATTGGTAGTACTTCTTTCTTATTCTACCGCTTCCATCGAATATACTATTCTCTCTACTTGTATGCAAGAGTCTTTGTTTTGGCTGAAGTCTTCCCCCGAATCTACTTGTATCTGGAGACATGCTACGACTGTCACCTTCCATGTACCCACTTTCTTTCTCATTACAACTCCATTTACTCTTCGGGGTTGTAGCTTCACACCCACTCCGGCATCTCTCGTATCCACGATGAATATGTTCTCCTGTCTCTCCACGTCTGGACTGTTTTCGTGTCTTTCTTCGATGTTCATTCCAGACGTTGTCCTCATCACTATGAGATCTCACCTTTGGTGTCTGGACGGGAAATCTTCTTGCTTCCTCCTGGGAACACTCACCGTTTCCCTTCCTCCGCGGTCTATCTTCTCGCCCACGTCTTTCAGGTGTAATCTCGTACGCCTTCGCGAACTCAGGGATACTTTGTTGCTTATATTATATGGTCCAGTGATTATATGATAATTCCCTCGAGGCTCAGCAACTCCCCTTTGTATATCATTCAAGCCTCGGAGTGGACTAACCATGGGTATAGGTTGAAGCCGTCCCTCGAGCTTTGTATCACATGATTGCATCATCGTTACTTGCTCTAGGGATTCCTTAAATCCTCTTTCGACGCTATTAACCGTCATCTCCCAGTCTTTTTCTCTTTCATCGTCGGGCTGCGAGGTCATCTCCATTTGGCTCTCCAATACCACTTGGGTCCTCGTGCCTTATGTTTCTGCTACCATCTTTCCGTCATGTGCCGGAATATACACTTGGCTCTCCAATACCATCTTTTGTTAGTTTCCTTGACTAAAGTCTCTTCCTCCGAGTCATTAGCTCCAGATTTCTTTTGGTCACTGGTAATTCCTTAAGATGTACAACTAACTAACGTCGACGGTATTGCCAGTTGTTTCTCCCGAAGAAATCGTAAATTTTTTCTCCTAGGTTTCTGTCAATTGCTGGATATCCGCCTTGACTCCTTGGATGCAGGATTCCATTTGGACTCATATTTGCTCTCTTACTACTCCAACTTTCTGCTCCACATCATCTTCAATATTTTTATGAACTTGTTCTTCCTGGGCTCCCATTCCACCAAGCTTTTCTTCGGTTATCGCTTCTATCTTGGTTTGGGTCTCTCCCTCCTTCAAATGGATTGTCAATTGCTCCTTCTGAGCTTATGAACCCAATCTTCAAGTACACTATTACCAATTTGCGGATGGCTTTGAAAGATCTTTACTGGGTACTCCACAGGATTTTAACCTTTCACCTTTGGTTTCTTTTCGCTTGCCATCGTCTTGGTGGATCTTCGCTCATTCTTCACAGTTACATGCATCTCTAGTGACAATACAGCTTTCATTCTCATCTACTGCGTAAAACTCCTTGTTACATCCCTAGCAGCATTTCTCCTGTTTTTCGTGTATGCCGATTCCACAATCATCAAATTTGGATTTCTTACCGTCTTCAATGTTCCTGGCGTCTTGCTCAGGTTTCCCATCCTTCATCTTCCCAGTATTATGGATCAGTCGCGCGCCCTGGGGAGTAGAGTCTGCCCTATCGTGTCTTTGTTCGGGCGCCATATATGACGGTTCATCCCTTCTTCGAGTAGCAGTTACAGGACTTCTTAACAGTCGAAGCCTTAAAATTGCCATAAAACGTTGGTGACAGGAATTTCCCTTCAAGATTCACAGAAACACGACGCGACAGCTTCGTCTAGCAGCTAGAAGTTGCTCAAGGTTTTCCCAGAAACAAGGTTTCCTTCCACGTTGACTTTTCCCAAGAGCAAGAGATTTCCGCACCAACGGGCAATCTCACGAATAATCAAAGAGATTTAGTTTATTCTCATGTATTAACCAAGAGGCGGGGGTCCCTCAGATAGCCAAGGGGCAGCCTCTCGCATTCACCAAGAGTGCACTACTCTCTTGACTCAAAAAGAGAATATAGCCCTCTTGCATTCACCAAGAGATCACTACTCTCGAATTACCAAGAGGCGGGGGGTTTCTCGTTACATCAAGGAGCAGCCTCTCCCTTTTACCAAATATATCTCTCGGTTCACCACAAGAGATACCCACCTAGTCCAGCAGGGACTTCTATCGTAATAAAAAAAGGTGATCCAGAATGTGCGTTTATTTCATCCATACAATAACTATTCGGAATGATCTACACAACAGAACCTGCTTCGCCAGGCTATCCTGGTCGGTACAACAAACAAAAGTGACTGCCGGTTTTCTAGATACAATTACGCAATGATTATGAATAATACATTAACAAAAGATATCGAACAACTATTAAGCCTTTTGGTACCTTACTTTTACATAAAAAGTCATTAATAATATTTAAAACACGATGGAACTCGATGTATAAAAAAATCCTAACCTCACACGCCACCTCTGTGGCTGCAAATGTAACTCACCGTATATTTGTATCGCATACCCATATATTTTTATCTACAACACCGTCGGTGGTAGTTACACAGATTCTAAATAATTTGGACATTTAGGAAAAATATATCGTGCGTCGTTGCTTGAAAACGGGTATCCTACGTTTTATTCTTAAAAACTTGGGAAAGGCTGTCAATATTGGGTCCTATAGCGGTGATTTACAGTGTAAACATGAGCAGTTTTATGTTAACCGCGTGTAAGTAGCCGGAACAAGTCTGGGAAAGAATTTTTGCCGTCCATCAGTTTTCTAAGGGAAAGAATGGGAAAGGCAAAGCAGTCTCATTTTGATTGAGCATTATGCAAATGCATAATATCTAGTAAAGATGCATAGTATCTAAGAGTTCCGGATCTAAGAGGGAAAAGGGGGCGGCACGTTTAAAGGGCGGCAAACAGTTAAAAATAAAAAGTGAAAGCTCCTAAAATCGCATATCAAATTAAAATTGATCTAAACGTATTCAAAACTTCAATACCGGTGCGCAAAGACATTTTATGTTATTTCATACAACCTACCTTCATCTCTAAAACTCAATACCGCTTTTCAAGTCAGATAGGCAGGTCTACTGTCTTACTGGAGTTAATAATAGCGATTCCACGGCAGGCTTAATAGAAGATAACAAAAGTACACTCTGTGAGGCGAGACAATGTTTTGGACGGCGCGCTGACCGGCCGTGTTGTTTCCCTAAAAACGATGGAAAGGGCGGCAAAATTTAACTTTGCCCCATAGGAAAATATGTAAATCCGGCACTGATAACTAGTAGAGAACCGCCGTTGGGAACGGTTTCGGTTGTGTACATCCACGTTCAGACGAACATATTTCTAGAAAGACGTTTTAAAAAAATTAATTAATTGAACCCAACATTTACTCACCGAAACCTTTATTGTTCTGGAAGATAACATAATTAATGTTTGGTTTAAACATTGCTGCCTATTCAAGTTCATTTCATCTCCCTAATCTTGAAAGAATTATTTTAAGTAATACTCTGTATAAAAATAATAAAAACTTTTCATCTCTGTTTTTGTGTAGCTTCTTTCACAAAATTCAAATTATTTAGAACCTGTTATTTTCGAATTACACGAATCTTGCTTCAGAATTTCTTGCTCCAAATTTCTATACTTGAACTTTCAACTTGAAACGTAACCACACTTCAACATTGTCGATTAATCTTTATTTTTTCGTGATGAATAGGCAGATTTTAACATGCTCAGATCCCAAAGTCCAAACGTACGAATGCAAGAGGACGACCAGACGTAAATGTGTTTGGAGTATGTGTACGTTATGTCAACTGAATTCAAACTTCTCTTATTTCTTTCCTTTTTCATTCATAATTATTAATAAGTTTGTGACATTCCCCTGTCATGATTTCTGAAAAACCCTACAGACTTTGTATTTATGGGTCGTTTTAGTAACCAGGAACCTTATTTGATCTCGCTTCCATTAAGTTTTTCTTGTGCTTTCAAATTACACAAAGTTGATTCCCAACCGGGAGTCAAACGCGGAACTCTGCGACTCATGATCTGACACCTGTGACCACTTGACCCCTGCGGAGGTTTTAGCCTATACTGCACTGTGTACATGATTAATCATCGTCATCCGCGATTATAAGGACATCCTCTCTCATTGATATCAAATAAATGAACAGTTCCTTGAAAGTATTCCAGTTCAGAAAATAGGTCTGACTCCTGTTGGTAATGCAACTACGCATTTTTTTACAGAAATATCTCGGGAAATGGAATATTTAAGATATCGACTTAGCGCAAACGATTCACTATTACCTGCTGGAAAGTCGTTAAATTCATGCACATTTCGACCTACCTTTACTTCAGAGAATTTCTGTGAATCCCCTAGTTCCTTTGGGAAATCCCTTGCCATCGCACAATTCCGAAATATGCATTTTTGGATAAAGCAGGTTGGAAGTCTCTGGGGATACCTTGTCGCCGCAGTTCTACTGTTAATGGTTTTGTAAATATCAAGCTATAAATTTAATTTTCCCACGCTTTCGGCAGCATGTCGCTCCGAAGCTAAGCGGAATTCGACAAATTACAAAGACACATTTTCCCCCTAATTTCGTTTAGAACTTTTCTTTCCGAGAGTATGGATACTGATATTTTGTCCCCTGTATATATATATATATATATATATATATATATATATGAGGGGCTAAAATTTTTGCTAAAAATCACTTTTTAACCCCCGAGAAGGAGAGAAGTGGAGGAAACCCACAAATTTAAAATGGCAAGGGGATCAATAATATAACGTTTAAAAGGTCTTGACAAAAGAAAAAAAACAGACTAATAGCGGGGTCGATATTTTGCCATTATTCAAAATGGTGCTAGGTGAGATTTTGGAAATGACTATTTTTGCTCATGCTGTACGAGTTGGATAGAAAAATACAAGGTGGAAAAATACTTTTCTAGCAAACTTATTCTATTGCTTTCGGTAGGCTATCAAGGTCCCAGCGTCTACACTGCTACGCGAGAAACTTACCCCAGAGGAGGCTAGGTGTGGGCAATTTACAAATTCCAAATAGCAAACGTGAAGCGAGACTAGTAATATATATCGTTTGAAGTCTTGGAAGAAAACTTCGTACCCGCTCGGGGATTAATATGTTGCCATTGTTCAAAATGGTGAGAGGTGAAGGCTCGAAGAGAAGCGTAGCTTCTCAAAATAATGGAATGCGTGTTTCAGCATTTTTCATATCGCCGTTCGTTCTGATCGATGGAGTTTATGTCTTTACGTTACATGGCGAGGATTAAAGCTCAGTGGTTTTTCTTGCATATATTCATGGTAATTATCTGCTACATGCTACCGATTTGAAAACATTTATTGGCTTTGCAAACACATAATGATGTTAGAATTACCGTAGTTATTCTGAAATGATAATGATACTATTTTGAAGCTCTAAAAGTGATCTATAAAGTTAATTTTACATATTGTGATATGTTACAATATCACAATATGTAAAACGGGAGACGGATCTACTTCTAGCGACCCGAAATTGAAGCCAGCACAAGCCTTTAGTACCTGGAAGGTGTAATTGATTAAAAAAAACAATTGAAAATCACGTTCCATACACTACCATATTAAAAATATCTCAATCATCCTTAGCTAGATTTTCCTCCATTCTCTGCTTCCACACGCCCAGGCATAAACCAAACCAATAAGACGCAAGTAAATTCCAATTCACCAGGCAAGATTAATCGAAAACCAACGTCAAGTTGACCCAGCTTAACTGTATTGGAGTAGTCAATCCGTCTACCGTATTTACATCGATGATATGTGTTTAAAGATTTTATTACCAAAACTGACGGCACCATATCGATGACGTCATAACCCCTAAACACGATGATGAATTCTTTGGTATTTTTAGTGAGGAATACAGGAGAGGTAGCAAGTACTACATATTGCAATAGGTTTCATTTTTTAAATTTCCATGTCGAAGTTTAATTTGACTTCACTATTACTTTCTTGTGTTATAACTCGAAGATTTTCATTTAGGAATACAATCTTTAGAATTAACAGAGCGAAATCCAAAGCTTTTATACCCTCAGCCCATTTTACAGAAGAATTATCAGACACCGCGACATCGATATATTTAAAACACACACTTTAAAAAAAACAACGTTAAAGGGTTTAAGTACATTTATTGAAAACAAAACACACATTCAAATTATGGCACTGTACAAAATACTGAAATGTACGAAGATTTTCGGAAATATTAGTATAGGCCTTTATTAAACTTTGTAACGACGGTACAAGCAATAGCAAGTGATGTTTCCAAGCCTTTGAGACGGTTTGCTCGTTCTCATTGAAGTGGTAGTAGTATTTCTTGTACATCCAAAATCTACAAAGACTCTTGATACACTGAAGGAGCTACAAGCAGAATCTTTTGCAGGAAACTTGTCAAAGGATCTGAAAATTTAAAAATACACAAT
>JAGDQP010021309.1:9177-31915 GCA_022664845.1 Lepisma saccharinum
GTGTTTGGCGACCATTTTGGATCAAAGATGGCGACTTCTTTAACATTATTATATTGTCGTGACTTACACGTAAAGACACAACTAAAATTAAAATTTCATTTCTTTAGCTCAAACTGTGTCAAAAATTATATTCGGGCGGCCATTTTGAATCGAAGATGCCGACTTTCCCAAAACATTTTTTTATTTTTCTAAACTACTAATTATGATACACCTTTTTACTAGATTTCGTGCTGCTACCACAAAAATTGTGGAAAATAAAATTTTAAGTCCGCTATTTTGAATCCAAGATGGTGTCTTTAGGTAAACTATCAAATATTATGTAAACCTACAATTGAAAATGTACCCTTATACCAAATTTCATTTCAATAGCCCCAGCCGTTTAGCCTTCTTATTCTATACAACAATGGGTTTGGCGGCCATTTTGAATCCAAGATAGCGACTTTTAGAAAATGTCGGATTTTTCCCTTTACCTACTCATGGTCCTACACCTTCATACCAAATTTGGTGTTTGTAGCTCCAGTAGTTTGGCCTGTGAATTTATATGGATGAGTGAATGTGTCAGCGTCCATGGGGCTATATAGTATATGGATGGATGGAGACACTACAAAACATACTTTGTTATATACATATTTCAAAAAACATGTATAAATGCATATTGAATATTCTTATAAACAAGCAACTACATACATCTTTCTTCTAGTGAGTGTTGCAATAGGGCTCTGAGAAGTATTATTTCAAAGCACATCGTTACGTACCCACTTCCCGAAGCTCCCCACGCGCTTTTTTGAAAGTATGGGTATAGCTATCGGCACGTACGGGGACCATTTGAAAAATTGAACTTTAAAATAGGGTGGCAACGCTAACACTTGATTGGGTATAGGGAACAACCACAGTATGTACCGATTTTGTTGAATATGTGTACTGAAAGCTTGGTGGGGATACGTCGAACTGAATGGAAGTAGTAAATATTTAATTTTTAAAATTGATTGGCAACACTGTCAACTGTGGGACCTGAAGTGCCTCTATGACCCTCCCAGTACAAAGTCTGGTCCTAATACGTTCAACGATATGGAAGCAATTAAACATTATATTTTCTGAAATGGGTTTGCAACACTGACAAACTGCGTCGCCGGAAGTACCCACATGAACTGCCCCAGTACCTAATGCACATGTCATATTTGGTGTAAATCGATGTGAATACGTCCAACGGTAACAAATATGAAATCTAGATTTTTTTTTAATAGTTTGGCAACCCTGACAAACTACGGTGCCTGGAGTGTCTGTATGACCTGCCCAGTACCTAATGAACATGTATGTTAAATTTTGTGTAAATCAATGCCCACGTGTAGATTTGTATTAATAGAGGCATTTCTATAAGTTGAATTTTAAAATAGGTTGACGACACTGATGACTGAGGTGTTTGAGGTCGAAGACACTTAAAACTTCCTTTTATTGTGTTGAATGATGTTTAAGCTAAATTTGTAGCAGATACGATATGGAAGTTTTTTTTTTAAGTTGGTAACACTGAGAACTGAGCAACCCAAAATATCTTACAAAAAACAAAAAATATTTGTAATGTAGGGTTTAATTATGTTATATTACTTCTTAATTACCTATATTAAAATAATAATAGTATTACAAGTTGCTGCCTTGAAAGAAAAAACTAAATTTAGAAAAAAAACGAACTGTTTTTTTTTTTCTATTTACAACACTAAGAGCATAAACTCCAAGCATCGTATAAGAAATGATTATCAAATCTACACAGTTACTCACTACTGTTCCTTTCCTCATAAACATAAGAAAAGAGAGAGAGAGCGATGCAAATAGAAGCCAATACATAATACATGACCATGAAGTTTACGTTTTCCTTGAAGCTTCTCACAATAAATAAAAAAGAAGGAATTGAAATATGAACATCTTGTTTCATGTTATTCATAACGAATTAACAACCGATAAAGAATAAATTGAAACAGCGCATTTTGTGTGTCCATCTGTAGGCTTGCGGCGCCATAATATTTTGGAAACTATCACTCGGGACAAATTGCATACAATACACCCTTTCGTACTCTTAAGAATAATATTATACTTTAAAAGAAGAAAAATAAAATTAACATGTTTTAAACACGGCTTTAAAAAAACTCTTTGGAAACAAATATTCAAAACGTTTTAAACAAAATGTTTAAAACAATCGCCTCTGTTTAAAACATTTTGTTTTAAACATTTCAACCCTGGTATCAGCGTGACACGACCTTTTCGTGCCGATTGGTGACCTGAGACGAAACTGTAAATTATCCCTTTCAACCCGAAAGCAAACGAAGTAACATGTAATGGGAGCATCCGGATGTATCATGTAATTGAAGAAAAGGAAAAGCTTTGCCGCGGGTTGCCAAGGTATTGCTAACCGTTTTCTTCATCGAAAGGGCTTAGATACGCAGCGATTCCTCCTGCAAAGGGCTACCGTAAAAAGTGCAATGTAGTGTCATTCACTGAAACGACAACGCGCAGCCATCAAGAGCGAACTGCTTGGAATGTTGAGTTTCGGAATTGTGTTGTTTCACAACAACGTGAATCTACATTTCTCCCACCGCGTTTCTGCGTACATTTCGACTTGAGATCCTCGAACATTCGCCCTAAAGTCCTGGTATAGAGCCCCTCAAGCTCTTCATTTGACCCTTGAAGCAATACCTCAAGAGTCGACGTTCTGTGTCGGACGGCGAATTGCAGATCTGTGTGAAAGATTGGCTCCAGACCCAGCCCAAATACTTCCGCTAGTAAGACATCCACAGTGTCGCGACAGTGGGATTAGTGCTTACTGGTTTACATTTCTTTTAACTTGCACTTTCTGTCTGTCACCTTCTCAATTTATTATACCAAATACATTGTTCTCTTATTAAAGGCAGCACTGACATATTGTTGTAGTGTTTCTAGTTGATCTTATGAAAGCATTTGATTTAGTGCAATACAATCTACTTTTATTTTCTCGTAGTGCCGGTTCTATCTCTTAACGAAAAGCAAGGGGTTGCTTTGGCCTACAAAATCTGCAGTTAGCACTATCTGAACCAACAAAATTAAGAACTTGTTCGCCACATGGTTCTATACTTGGTTCATTCATTACTTTTCCTGTGTAGTCTTCTTAGCTGCGTCTTATATTGAAATATGCACACAAGTTCATTCCTATGTTGACAATACGAAATTAATTATCTTTACGCAGTCTACTTGAAAAATGTGACATTTCTTAGTGATAGTGATTAGTGTGGACGTAACTTATACTTGTTAATTAATCATTTGTAACTATCGTTTTGTTTGTGCTGTCATGCCACTTAATTATTTTGTTTATAGTTTCATATTAGTAAAAAAAATGGGCATATGTAGTTTTCTTCAGAACTATAAAGACTTCGAGCCCATGTAAGTGTCGTTCATTTTGAATATTTATGGTTGCTGAAAGCTTAAATTTTTCCGTTATTCCTTGTAGTTTAGAACTAATCAACTGTTCATACTATTTACCAGCACTACAGTGACTACACTTCTTGAAGGTTGTTGCAAGAATTTCTAGAATGAACTTTTGAAATGAAACTGTTTTGTTAAAAATCTCTAAATCCCTTCACGTCAAATAATTGGCTTGAAAAGGTAATAAATAAATAAATAAGGTGAAGTTCTCCATCACTCAGGATAAAGGTTCTTTTTAATTTTAGTGACAGAGAAAGCAACAATCTCTGTATTCTCCCAGCCTCTACCACAGGCAGCAAACGCTAGTATTGTTATGATAGTAAACTTTTGTGTCAATCCGGGGCTATCATGTCAGTGTGCGTACTGTATGCTTGCGGGTAAATATGCAGAACTTATTACCGTGATCACTAGTAAGAAAATGTGTCTTGTTCGACATGCAGGATTATTTGTTATATTTGCTAGTATCTCAATCGTAGAATATCGGTCAATGAGTAGATCAGAATTTGATTCTCCGATAGATTTGCTGAGATGCATTTTTATTTTACGTATTCAGTGTGTGTGTGATTGATACTTTCGACGTTAGAATTTTTCTTTCGCTGTTGTAGAGAAAAGTATGCGCTTGTTACTATCTTCGGATGTGATTAAAGGTACTGATTTTTTTTTTTTTTTTTTTTTTTTTTTGCATGTACAGTCAAGTTAATTTGTTGAAAAAGTAATATTAGTGTTTCGTCTTTGAGTGTAATTTACCTTTTTTTTAATTACAGCGGATATGAAGCAATCCAATCCTTGTCAGCTTTCCTACTTAAAATACCTCATTGTGCATCACCGTGAGTACCCGCTTGTCAGGGTTGTAACAACGTGGTATAGAAGTTGAAGAAGATCCTGTGCAGTGGATGTGAGGATCTAAGACTTTGCATAACTTCTGTATCTTAATATGAATTTTGCAAAATGAGGAAATATAGTGAAAGTTCAAAATACTAGCTTGGGAAAAGAAAAGGAGCAACACCTAAAATCAACTCTAGCTAATAATTCAGGAAGATTCTCTTATGTACCTTTTAATTCGAACAGTAACTTTGTGAGAAGGAAAAAGAAGAAACGTCGAAATCACTTATACATTTACTGTTTTGTATGCATCATATGGTTTAATTATTCATTCTGTATTATAAGTGACTTAAGGGATTGTGCAGTCAGTGATTAGTAGATATATGAAATTTTCATTAGATGATCTCAAGCTGTTAATTTTTGAGATTCGTGTGCTATTATTCATCGATAACCAATCTTAAATTTGAAATTTACGTAGATATGCCTAAACTTTTGAAGATGTTTATTCACTAGCTTCAGGTCGCGGGTATATTTTAGTTAAGGAAAATATTACACAAAATATGTTTCACGTATAACATTGTTACAAGAGCATAAACAGGTTACTGTCAACTTTTTACGGAAACCTTTGTTATGATATATTCATGTAAACTTTTACTTCCAATTAAAATCTTAATTTAATAATTTGTGATATCGTGCTTGAATCAATCTATGAAAGTTTTAAGTTGATAATAGTTTTGTAATAATATTAGCCAGAGAGAGGTTAGAGCATAGCTGTTGTGTAATCATAAATCATGAGAACTGTCGATGGGGTTCAGTAAAACAGAGTACGCACAAACTGTACATTTAGTTTTCTGTAATCAAATAGAAACTATTGGAAATGGTACTTTCTTTTAAAACCACTCTACCAGTTTATAAGTTTAGCTTCAATACCTATACCATCAAGTTGGTTCTATTAAAAGCGAATGCTCCTTGTGTGTAAAGTTGACTCTGAATTTTCTTTATGTGGAGGGTATATATAGCTTGCTTTAACAGACAGCAGTTTATATATTTAAAACAAATAATATAACATAAACACACAGTGCGCTCTTTCCTTCATCCATAATGTATATGAAACTTTTTTCTCTCTGGTTGGGCTATAATTTAATTCACAATGGACAAATATTTATTCGTGTAAGAATATCAATATGTTGGTAATTTTGCAATCCAATTATTTTAACTGGTTCTGTCCAGTTAAGGTGAAATGTCTGATACACAACTTGGGTGTATTTATAACATGACAGTAACTAGTGTAACAATAATATAGGACATACAGTATCAGTGAATATTCGGAGTGAAAACAATATGGGGAAGTTCAGGAACACAACTAATTAAAATTTAACCAATCAGTGCTCCGTATAATGTAATTATAAAAATAGTGAGGAAAAAATGTATTCATATTGCAGTATATTGAAATACAATAGCCTCAAATTAACTGAGAAGCTTTCATGAAGTGTATTGGATTATATTGTCATTATATGACACTTATACAACATCCTGCTCAGTGTTTCACTATAGTTATGGGAAGCATAGATATTTTTAATACAGATACAGGAATTTCTTATGGTATTGATCCAATGTAATCACTAAGTATGCTCGTAACGGATTAGTTTGCGGGGCGGGAATGATTCTATTGATTTTGTTTGACATAATTAATTGTGAAGATTTCTCGTTTGGTTCAAACTAAGAATGTTAAAAGCAACAAGTCTCTACATACTCTTCTGCTGAAAGAGATAAATTTTATTTTAAAATGACATAAGGGGACGAATGTCAATGGTTTATGACTGACAGTCATCGGTATAGATGGCTATACTTTTTGAAATTAGAAGTTGATCATTTTTTTTTTAATGCGAAGATCTTTGCAATTTGGACTGCCTTTAATTACTTCCATTTCGTTTTTATGTTGTTAAATTTTCTGTAAAACAAATTGCTGCAATATATGCAAATTTAGGGTAGTGACATGATAGACACATTTATTCTATCATCTTTCAAGCTCATTGATAATTTCAGTTAATTGTATACAAATAGTTTAATAACGGTGTTCAAGGTAACCAGAATAAATAAGTTCTGTATTATTTCTTTCTTTAATTGAGAAGTGGAAAAGAAAATTGCTGCGTGGAATAGATTTCGTAAAGTAAGTAATTTACTTGTTCAGTAACAACATTTTTCTCTAAATTTTCGTGTGTTGGAGTTACTGGTCTCCCATCAGGCTGAAAGAATAATGCCGACCAGATATGGTGGGTACCGGAAATATTCCGGGACGGACCAAAACCAATACTGCTGCCTTACAGTTAGTAGGGGGATCTACAAAGGCTAGGGAAAAATAACCCCGAAAAAATATATCATTGTGAAGGAAAGCAACTTCTCCATTACCATCCTCTGGCTGAAGATGAATGACAGTGCTCAGAGATGGACAGAAGATAAAGATGAATAAACAGCAAGGTTCAGGAATGGACAGATGATGAAGATGAATATACGGCAAGGCTCAGAAATGGACAGAGGACATCATCTTGAATGTCTACCTTTACTGCGAGGTTGTAGAGCTGACTACTACACCGCCAAAGCATGTCAAGAAATAGTAACAGATTGTTCATGGATTCTCGTGAGACAAAATATTCCGAAGGTAAACTAGTCCCTCATTCGGATCTCCGGGTGGGGACTGCTTCATGGGACTCCAAGAATTGTTTTGGGTTGATACAGGACCAGGCTGTCCAAAAATGGAGGAGTGCAAATTTTCTGGCCCTTACATCCCCCTCTAATTCGGTTTCGGAACTGGTCCGGCACCTATCTCCGATAATAATGAAGGGATTCTTAGGATCTTAAGGTCGTTTTAGGGGTTTATGATGATGCCGACCCCATTTATGATAATTTGGAAGCGACCTGAAGTAGTTTTACCGCTTTAATCAATTTCTAGTGTTACTTAAAATCAAAATTCAAGGTCATTATGAAGTTAACTAGTAAGAACCTAGTCATGCAGTACCACTTTTTTTTGTGGGGGAGGGGGATTTGGTAAAACGTTTGGTGCAGTCGTTTTGTTGATTAGACATACATTCCTGTTACGATATTGAAATTAATGTGATACATTTCAGTTATTTATTACGCATGATACACTAGTATATCAAAGAAATAAGCAGCGGATTTAACTAAAATCAAAATGCAGCACAATACAAGTCCTAATTTGAAAACAAATAGGTTGCATCACTACATGATACTACTCATCTTCTTCCTCATGGACATCCATGATCAATTTGTACAGTCCGCGGCATAGCACTTGCAGAGTGGCGTACAATGAAGGCCATTTTTGCAGCAACTGCACCTGCCGGAACAGCCTGCCTTACACGCACATTTTGTAAATTCAATCACAGCTCGAGGAGCAGGCATTGTGAGGCATCGCACTGGCATGTAGACACCTTTATCTAACTGTCAACCATTTTCTTCAATTGCGGGAAGCTTGGGGCTGTTGGTCACATACTACTTGTCACGCATGGTCATGTAATTCGATCTTATTATATGGGGTAGGAGTGCAGCACGAGTCGGAGGTAGCATTTCTCCTTCCAAGTTTTTTGAACGGAACAATTGCCATCTGAGTGCTGGTAAGGTTGTCGGTCCTGACGAAGAGTACACTTGGCAGACAAATCGTTCTAAATTCTTGACATGTGGTGGAAATTAGCCATTCGCCAACTCAGTAGGAAGATCACTTTTTCCAAGCTCTCGAAAACATTTGACAATTGAATCATCTTCATCAAGTTTCATGTTTACACTGACCCAGGTTTTCTTTGTGATACCCACAAACTTGCCTCCCCAGTCTGCACCAGAGAAGTTGTGGAGTCCAATTAGACCTTGACACTTGCAACGTCTAATTACTCGTACTCGCTCCAATACATCTCTCTCTGTATTGCGTGGCGTTTCCAGTTAGAAACTTGAGACGAGTGCGACTTCCAAGGCGTCCACAAGACGCCAGATCGAGAAGGATTGTCAGGACATCGGTATCTGGTGACCAAACACGTACTTCCCGCCAGTCATTCTCAGCCACAGAAGCAGGAACTTGATGTGAATGGTCTTCCTCGAAGTTGTTGCTTTTAATCTTCACATCATAGACAATAACCATCTTTGAAGGTGTTACTACTCGAGAAATACTGCAGCAAAGCGTGGGCGAACTAGATGTAAGACTGGCTTTGTTGGTCATTGATGAGGAGAGAAGCTCTCTTAGAGACATGGTCAGTTTCATTTGTAAGTTAATTTTAAATTATGTGAATGTCACTGCTCTCTTCTTACGTGTCTTATATTTTAGCGATTGCTCCTGGTAACGGTCAAACACCACTCTTCCCTCACTGTAGCCAACTATCATGAACTCAGTGCATGTGATGAATGCCTTTTGGAGGTCGTAGAGCTTCAGCATCATTGGTGTTTTCTTCATGCTCTGAAGTACAGCCATTGCGTCAACAATGAGCACTTTGGGTGGTTCACTGTGTGGTACAATGTCGACCTGAGTATCACGATGAGTGTCAGATGAAACTTTCAGGTACGGGTTCAGCCGCAGCCCCTTCAATGGCGTGCATCAGGCTGGCCTTGTCAGCTGGGATGTAAAGAGCCATCAACGGAGCAAAGAGAGCGTGGCACCACAGACATCTCGTATTCACCAATCGTTTCCTCAAGTTTTGATACGAGCTCAGGTCTACTTCCTTGTATAATGAGAAATCTGGCAAGAAGTTCGCGCTCTTCACGCAACTTGATGATCTTGTCACCCACGCGGACTTTGGTTTTATCCATCCAGTTTGAAAAGGTCTTCATCTTGAGCTGTCGCACTGGATCCCAAATGGACCGTATTGAGGTTGGAAGCAATCTGTCATTAATGAACTCCTCGAAGCGCTTGTGTCCTTTCTCCTGAAAGTGCAGAATGTCATCTTTTGCATTGTCTGTCACAACAGCTGACGATACAAGGTTCTTCGAGGGCGTCTTCATTGTGAATGGATTGCCTTTGCAGTGTAGTTCTATGCAGTGACGTAGTTTGACAGCATTTTCTCGTGTCCTGACGGCTCCTGAGAGTTGGTAGTGTTCACTTCGCTGAGAAGACTTCGAATCTTTGGGGAAGCTGTTCAGGAACTGTTGCACCAAATGACTGAGGTAAAGTGTGGTGATAACAAGTCGATCTAGAGCAGCGTCATCTTGACTCAAGCCAACCATACCATCATGTCGTTTCAACTTCTTGATTTCTTGCTCAAGTGTCTGGTGATTTTGTTGTGGCAAAATCTGAGATCCCCTTCACTCACCTTTTCACTGACCAGACTTCAGTGCTTCCCATGTAGCTGGATCATCCTGTTCCAAGGTGTTCATTTGAGCAAGATGGACTGGCATGAGTCTGGCATAATTCAGGTGATCATACGCGAAGAAGTACTTACTCTGATTCTCTAGTGCAGCCAGATAACCTTCCCAGTCACCTGAGCGGCAGGCACTGATAAGCTGTAGAAGACTCTCAACCAGTTCAAGATACTGCAGGAGGTACTGAGCGAGCTCTCCTACGTCAGTTTCTTCTTCAAGTGGCTTGAAAGTTGTTGCATATGAGGACTGTATGTTGTTGTAGACAACAACCATGTCTTTACTACGTTGATTGAAAGCCTTTTTAAATGCATTGCATTGGGCACGGAGAGGTCCAGGTGGCATGTCAGAAGAAAGTGCATAAAATCTCATGAACATTATTGCCAGGCTATTTACGATATGATATTCGACACCCCGCATGTAGGCTTTGTAGCCATATATACACCTCGAAGAGCTGCAGATGTATATGTGCCACTTTCAATGGCACACGTGTCCATTCCACTACCATCAATGGTTTTGCCAAGTGCATGCAGGGCAGCAAACGCAATATGCGGACCGCCTACACGGGGGATCCAGTTGGTGTTACCTACTGACTGTTGAATCTGAAGGGCAAGGTTATACAGATCCAAATCAAGAGTTACGATGGTTCTTCTATCGGGTCCGACCACGAAAGCCGATATGCCCTGAGTCAACATCAAAACCGTGTACAGGGTCGCATAGTCCGTGGGAGACGTTTTGAAGAGTGGAGCAATATCATCTGAGTTCGTCGTGCCTTCATTCTGTGAAGATTGTGATAGTAGGAGGGACTTAGTGGCAGCCCATGTTGGCATCACTGCTTCCTTTACCAGCTTTTCACCCTTTCTCACATGTTCTTGTAGGGAAAGAATGGACTCTTCATGAGGATCAATCTGATCCTGAACATCTGGAGCCTCAGCTGGATCTACCTGTTGCCCTGCCTAATGTTGGTCTTCTATTTCTACTTTTTGGTTATTCGTGTTGCTATAGCTGATCTCACCTGCACTGTAGCAATGAGCAAGGGCCCAGGTGTGGGTGAAGTCTTTTGATAGTAGACCCTTTCTCTTTCCAAGTTGGTAGGTGGCAAGACGCATGGGTTTTTTCTTTGACTGGTTCCTGTAAATACTTCAATATGAAGGTCATGGGTACAAATGGCAGCTTTTCAGGAATAACAAATGGCCCATTGACAGATTCTCCATCTTCTGCTCGCTGATTAATGATGAGAACTGTGCTATGAAATGTATTCTGTCCTGTCGGTGTCTTCCAATAGATCTATATTATCAACGGCAAACCAGATGTTGACTCCTTTCTTGACGAAATCTGGCAAACAAATCCCACCAATCTCTCTCATTCGCTCCAGAACGCCTTGTTGGATGAACTTTTTAATGTGAATGATCTTGTGATAGTGACACCCAATGTACACCTCTGGCAGGTTGTTGATAATGTTCTTATCACGTACTCTGAAATGAACGGCGAGCGGTAAGCCGATTGAGAGGGGTGTCTGAAGAGTTTGTTGAAAGCCACCGTCCCTCTTCGATTGATGCTTCACCTGTCGATCACTGCGAGTGTTTTGAATGAGAAACTCGCAACCAACATCAACAGCCTTATCGACTTCAGCATTCCTTATCCCAGAAGCTTTGAGAACATGACGATGACCAAGCAGGAGATGTGTTAAGAAAAACTGCAGTAATGGTGAAGTTTCAAAGTCGTCAAATCTGCCAGTGAATGACCAGTTGCGATACTGCATCATTTCATCCCGTAGAATTGTGGCCATTTTTTTCATGTAGCAAATCGTTTCGCCGTCATCAAGCAGAACAGATCAATGATCCATCGCTTTACTAACTGCTGTCGGAAGAACAATCTTTTCAGGTTCATTCTTCCGTAAAGATTTGATGAACTGGACACTGGGAAGGCGATCTGAAATAAGCTTTTTCAGATGTTTGCGGTAGTTTTCTGTTTCGTTTATCTTTACCTGATACCTAGTCAAAATTGACAAGTATGCATCATTTACCTCAGCCATATTCAGGGAAGCATCGCCATCAGTGAGACTGTTTTCAACAGACTGCAACAACTCCTTGTCACAGATTGAGCAAAGGAGCTGAACGTTACTATATTCTACTGAAACACAGGTGCGCTGAGCATAGCGCAAGCATTTTTTGTGAGAGTACTTTTCAAGAGCGGATGCATCGCCTGGATCCTTCAACTCTGATACACAAATTCGGACATGGTCATCATTAGTATTCAGCTGTATCTGCAGTAAATTTTCACCCATCTTGTCTGATGAAACACGGTGGAGCGGTTCTGTATTGTAATTAGGGCAGAAAGTACAGCTTGAAAACAAGCACACCTCTGCCTTTGGGACAGATTTTACCCTTTTAGGCCGGCTACAGTCAGTGGAAGTTGAAGGATGACCAGGGTCTCGCAAAGCGCATGCAGTTGAGTCAGAACGGTCTTGCTTACACCGGAGCCGTTCAATCATAGGCTTGTTGACAATGGTTTTCCGACATTCACTGTGGTAATTCACCAAGTTCCGTTCCGATTCACTCAGGCTAGTTAATTGATCATGAAGACAAGACGTAAATAAATAAAGCTCTTTGAGGTCAAACTTACCTAGGTCTAGTTGCTCTCTACAACATATGATGCAAGCTCTTCAACCATATCAGGATTGTTAATCAGTTTCCTGCTTGAGGTAGCACCCTTGTTGCAAATGATACACTTCTTTTCAGACATGGTTACTTTCCAATGATCGTTAATGCTCGATGGATGTCACCTGAACCTGCATAAAAAATAAACTATATTTAGCAACAAATTGTGTTAAAACTTTCTGCAACAGAATATTTCAGAAAGAATAAACTATTTAAACTCATAATGACCTTGAATTGTAACTTTAAGCAACACTAGAAATTGATTAAAGCAGTAAAACTACTTCAGGTCGCTTCCAAATTATTATAAATGGGGTCGGTATCATCAGAAACCCCTAAAACGACCTTAAGATCCTAAGAATCCCTTCATTATTACCGGAGATAGGTGCCAGGTCAGTTCCGAAACCGAAATGCTCCCCAGAGGGAGGTATAGGGGTCAGAAAATTTCACCCCTCCATTTTTGACAACCTGGTCCCAAAACATCAATTTCAGCACGCAAATCCTACGGGATGACATACCATACTGTACTACTTGGATTGTGGCGTTCTCAGAATTGTTATAAGAGTATATGTGAAGTATGTAAAAACAAATATTTCCTGAAAATTTATCACAATAATAAATAATGACGAAAAACACAGTATCATGAAGAAATGATCGAAAAAAAAAAGTCCAAAATTGTGAAAACTTGCAAGATAAAGAAATTTACGAGGAAGTGGAGAGGAAAGAAGGGATATTTCTCTTCGCTCGATGAAACCGTGTATACCTTTAGTATTAGCAACTGAGATTACAGACAATGTTCTTTCAAATAAAGCATTACACAAACAAAAGTCATACACAACATATGCATTGCATAATTATGTAGCAGTAACTATTATGTCGCCCGAGAAGGCGAAAAAAAAAAAAAAGACATAAGATTGGTTTTAAATTTCGAACTGAAGACTTGTCTTTCAATGCTGGACTAATAAGTGCTCATAAAAGTCGGATGGAGCAGCGCCCTCGGTGGCATTGGCGACAGCAGAATAAATCACCTCTCCGTCCTGAACATTTTTTTCCGAATACAAAACTGCGTAATTAACTCTGGTAATTAAATTATATTATCCTTTATATTAAGACTTTTGATAGAACCATTTTATTACGCTACGAGTGAGCGAAGAAAATATCAGAAAAGCGAACCTATGGTCTGCTAGTGTCAATGAAGCGAGAGAAATATGCGGGTAAATGCATTCTCTCCATGAATTTATTGAATTTAATTTTATTGATGGCGTTTAGGCCGGATGGCACCTTCAACATAAGCCCTGGCCGACACCTTCCCGAATCCTTTCCCCTCCCGGCCTGAGCCTTAGATGCCTAAAGGCCTTAAATAAAATTAAAATTCAATTCACTTTACTTTTAAATCGTTCCTTTTGTTCAAATAACTCCCAAAACTTGCTTGACAAGAGACAGTAAATAAGGAGAACGCAGCACAGCATCATGCTTTATGTTGTCTTAGTAGTTTCTGAGTTGAAAGTTGTCGACGGATGGACAGAACGGGTCGACCGGGTAGCCGTGCGGTCTAAGGCGTTAGACCCACGACTCGAAAGTCCTGGGTTCGAGTCGCGGCAGGCGTATGGGTGTCTTTTAACTAGAACGTGACGGGCCGAAGTCAACAGTTACTAGACTGGCCCATATAAAATAGTTTACCAAAGTGTTTACGGACAGAATGGTTGTATAAAGATACACAGTACTTGCTGCTTAAGCCTGAAACGAGTCCCCTCTATTACAATTGCTTTAAATAATCCTCTAATTTCATTTGAAGTGTATTTTAAAGGATGGACTTCTTTGTTTGAAAAAAGATTAAGGAAATTAAATTTTTAATGGAATATCTTTAAGCTCAAACTTTTGATTTTCTTGAAGTACTAATATATCATAATCAAATCCTCGATGAAGACATTACACATTATTTTTTTCTTCAGAACTGTATAAAATACTTTTGTGTTAATGGATATTTAATATTATTTTGTTAATATTAAGCAAGAAATTCAACAGCGAAGATCACAAAACTTTACGAATTTTTTCCATCCATAATTTCTCTTCATTTTCGGCAAATTATACAGTATCTTTATTAGAAGCTTGTGGAGTACCGAATTTAAAATTGGCATCATGACTCATATCGTCTCGAATCACAGAAAAAGGTTTAAACTATAAGACTTCTCTTAATATTGGCGTATTTTTATCCATTTCAACACGAATGGGAAATAGGAAACAAGGCGCAACCTGACTAACCTAATCTAGACTTGAGCAAGCACAGTAGACTCACTGCATTGTTAACAACACAATCTGATAATCCGTCACGTAATGTTTCGTATTGATGCCCACAGCGAGAGACGCAGAGCTGTTAGTTCGACCCTTCAACGGCCAATTCTTGTCTCTAGATTGATATTACGACTTAGGATCGAATCCCAGCACATTCGTTACTTTTTTTTTTGTCTTGATTCTCATGTTTTACTTCTGAATGTGCTTGTTTTAAACTTTTACGTGTATTTTTAACCCTCTCCAGCCCGTTGATAACATTTGGAATCACTATGTATTTATATTCATAAATCTAATAATACTTCATGCGATTGTCACATGTAATCGTTACACTCTTCGTTCGGGTCAATGTGACGAATTCGTGCCTCTACCTATGTGCGTGGAAGCCAAAGAGGAAGTCTAGATCTTCAATTGTCAAGAGCATTTGTCCTGCTGTGAAGAGTGAGAACGTCTATGTTGATTTTACTATAAAAGAGGTAAGTTAGTCTTTTTTTTTTTTCAAAAGTTAATAATTTACAAACTAGAACAATCATCGATCACGATGATAGTACAGACAATTGATGTCGTATGTATTTCGAAGGTAAACAGTACGATCATTTTCACCTGTTGCCATATGTCATCAGCGGGAAAAATTAATGTCAAAACGCCACCTATTTGCCCGGCACTTGTCGAAAAACTAAAAAGCTGCGTTGTTGTTTTTGTTATCGACTTGGCTGTACGCATGTCAACTGATCTAATGTTTCAAGTGCAGGGTGTGCTTTTCTAAGGAAAAATGTCTTTATTTACATATTCAAGAGACAAAATATAGCGATTTTTACTGAAATAAAAGGAGAATCACACTGTTTTTCCACTTATATACTGGCGTGACTCTTCATTTCTTCAACTAATAAGTAACAAGCGTGTATGTTCTTTTGTGTGCTTGGATGTATGATTGCATGGGTGTATAGAGGAGTGTGTGTGTGTATTTTGGGAAGATGAATATTTTATTATTTGCTTTCATATTGGTTTGTGTGATAAATTAGAATTATATTTATGGCCCATAGGCGTCTAAGGCTCAGGTCGGGATAGAAAGAGGAAAGGATTCAGGAAGGTTTCGGCCAGGGCCTATGTTGAAGGTGCCATCCCTGCATTTGCCTGGAAAAAACAGTCAGGATGGTCGGCCGCTGGGATCGAAACCCACGACATATCGAGTTCTACACGAACACTCTACCACTGAGCTATGGCAGGTCGGTGAATGTATGTGTGTATATATATATATATATATATATATGAGAGGTTGGGGAGATTATACACATACACACACATTCTAAAATACTTATTTATTCCTTACTGAATTTTTCTTTATTCTTCTCTTACAGATGACAGACAGAAGCAACCAGCCACTGCAAGAGTGTGAAGTACTTGTTCTGCTTGAGGGTGACATATCTGATGCAGACATTGACTTATCAGAGGATGAAGAAAATGAGTTGATACAACTTATTACTCAACCCAGCACATCTGCAGGTAGGTCCACTCCAGTAACAGAGGAGATCCTATTTGACGAAGTAGATATTGAAGATGTTCCTTTGTCTGAACGCATTGAAGCTAGGCGGGCTGCAAACATTAGTGCAGAGACATCTGGGAATAAGGCAGTTCCAAAAACAGTTAGAAGGGACATCAGTTGGCGTAAAAAAGATATAGATCCTGTAGATTCTTCGTGTCCTATTCAGTTTTCTGCTCCACCTGGTATTGAGTTGACACCATTGCAATATTTCAGACAATTTTGCAATGATGAAGTGATTGAAAACATTGTTGAACAGTCAAACCATTATTGTGTTCAGCAAACTGGGGCATCCCTGAGCACTAGCAAAAATGAAATAGAACAGTATTTAGGAATAAATATGTTGGCGGGCATTATCAAAGTACCTAGTTATAGGTTATTCTGGAATGATGGCATCAGAATTAGTTCAATAGCAGACACAATGTCCAGGAACATTTTTGACAAGCAGCGCAGTTATATTCACATCAATGACAATAACAAAATTAAAGCAAGGGATGACCCTGAATATGATAGATTGTTCAAAGTTCGCCCATTTATAGATGCTGTAAGGTTAGACTTCTTGAAAGTTGAACCTGAAGAATACCAGGTTGTTGACGAGCTCATTATTCCTTTCAAAGGTCGCAGCTCCATGAAACAGTACATAAAAAGCAAGCCACATAAGTGGGGAATCAAGGTTTTTGCACGTGCTGGGGTCAGTGGGTGTTTATGATTTTGAAGTATATGTGGGGAAGGATACAGTGAAAAATCCTACTGAACTTGGTCTAAGTGGTGATATTGTAATGAGGCTGGTAGGAAATGTTCCAAAAATGAAGAACTTCAAAGTTTTCATGGACAATTGGTTCACCTCATACAATTTACTTTGTTCTCTGAAGGATGTGGGTATTTTAGCTTTAGGGACAGTAAGAAGCAATCGCCTACCTCAGTGTTCCATGAAGAAAGATGATGACTGGAAGAAAGAAGGTTCCTATGATTATAGAACTGAAGCAAAGAAGAACATAATTGCACTCAAGTGGTATGACAGGAAGCCAGTGCATTTGGCTTCCTCTTACAAGGGGAGGATCCTTTTGAGACTGCAAGAAGGTAGTCTGTGGAGCAGAAGACTCACATTGATTTACCCTGCCCTGCGATAGTGCACGAGTACAATTCACACATGGGTGGAGTTGACCTGCACAACATGCTGGTATCTCTTTACAGGACAAACATTGCACTGAAGAGATATTACCTCAGGATAGTGTTTCACATATTGGACATGTGTGTTGTGTATGCCTGGCTTTTGTATCGCAGACATTGCATGCAAGAATACAAAACTAGATACAAAAGCTTGCTGCAATTCCGCTTTGAAGTGGCTGGAGGGCTGATGATGTCAAAGAAGACTGTGACACGGAAGCGAGGAAGAAGATCTTCCAATGATGATGATAGATCTCCAACGGCTATGAAGAGGAAACCTCGTGCTGCAAGGCCAATTGATGATGTAAGGTATGATGAGGTTGGTCATTGGCCAGAGTACACAACCCAGAAGCAGCGCTGCAAACTTTGTGTCAAAGGGTATTCAAGGGTGAGATGCATGAAGTGCAAACTGTCTTTGTGCCTTACAGGAAAAAAGAATTGTTACAAAGCCTTCCATTGTGCATAAACTTGAACTTTTGTGTGCTATGTGATCATGTAAGAATTTGTTCTATTTTTTCATAAAAGTAATTAGTATAAAAGAAATGTGTTGCATCAAAAAATGCTCATGAAGGAAGTTATATTCTCAATTCCTATTGCTCATAGAATAAATTTATTCATAAAACAAGTTATTACTAAATAACCTTCATAAATAATGTTTTGTACTTTTTAAACAATGTATTTTTCATAGTAGCATATAAGATAATTATAAAAATATTTTCGTATAATAACGTAATTCATATGAGATGCCCAATGATGCCATATGGCATCATAGGATTTTTGTACTACAAAATATAAAAATTGGCAACTTTCTGAGTTTGTCTTGTATGGCATCATTGTAACTGGAAACATTGAAAAAAAAAATTTTTTTTTACATCACACCAAAATTCGGGCCGGAAAGGGTTAATTTTTTCTTGATTTAGCAAATTACAAAGCATAAATGAATCTTGTGCATACGAGATTTCATTAAAATTCCAAATTATGCTTTATCAGTTACTGTCATTCGGTTCTAATTGCCTGAAAGAAGAAAAAATGAGGGACTCAATTGTTTTATACACACAGGCTAATTCTTCCGATTACATTAGTTAACCAAAACTGTAGACATCTTGACTGGTAAGCAAAGCTTCAAGATGGCTATTCCTTGTCTATACATCTCTTTTCTATATGAATATCAGCTTTATTCATTTTGTTTTCTTTTTACGCTTCAGTAGCAGCCTTATATCACCGAATTAAATGCGTTTGTCTGTCTGTGGACAGCTTTCAACTCAGGAACTACTATGCATACAACGGTGGTTGAGGTGTCATTGGAAAGGTATCAGGGAGACGTCATCAAAGCCTTATAGATCATCTCTGTATGTTTATCCGTCAGTCAGTCTCTCCACAACTTTCAACTCAGGAACTACTAGGGCTACGAAGGTGGTTGAGGTGTGGTTCGAAAAGTCTCGGCGAGAGGAGTTCAAAGGTGCATAGATCATCTCTGCCCGTTCGTTCACAACTAAATCTCAGCAATTATTAGAGCTCCAGGGTGGTTGAGGTTTCGTTGTTCGAAAGGTTTTAGCGAAACATTTGAAACAAATAGATCATTCAAGTGGACGCTTGAAGCTTGGCGGTAGCACATGTGCACATTCCTCCGACTAGGTGTCGCCTCACTTATTTAGCATTTATCACTTGCTTTTATATGATTCACCACAAAGTATATAATTTTATGGTGGAGTATACAGTCATGTTATACAGGATGAATAAAAAATTAGCTCCCATGTAGACTTGTCTTGTTATTCTCTGATAAGTTCTGAGGCTCTGATAAACTCTTTGCAAATTTTTCCTACGATACGTAATTTTCGTATTAGTACTAATTAAGAGGAATTATAGTTAATGTGACCGTCCTGTAAAACCTATAGGCCTAATATTTGATAGACCAGAGGCAAAGCTCCCGGCAGTGTGATAGTAAATGAGGTAATAGACTACTATCCTGCAAACTCTCACAGATGTGGGTCTTAGTTGATTAGTTGACGGAAGAAAAGCTGTTATCATCCGGTACTGAACTAAAGTCTAAAATTTGGTAGAAGGTAGCCTATAGTCTTCCTGTCTATAGTCGGGAGAAATCTCACTGATAGACCATTAGGTGTTATACGCTTTACAGTGTTGCCAGCCAACAACATTTTCCATTTAATTAACAAGACACCCAAACATCTGGATGTAAAAAAATCGGATCGTAACCAAACTTTGTATATCGATAGAATATCTAATAAAAAGTGTACAATATTTTTTTCTAGAGCCTACCGTTCAGTAGGAAAGGAGTAAATAATAATAATTAGTAAAATTTGACGTGCGGCAAGTAGTAGAAGCATTACTATAAACTTCCAGCAGCTCTGGTGGAACAAGAGGCGTTAGCTTACGGTAGGAAATGTCCGAGGTTTAAGCCCTGGTCGTGACGTATTTTTCCTTTTACTTTTCCTGTAGCATTGTTCTGTGCAAATGTTAAATTTTCCAATATACTTTTGAAATGTAAAGTGAATGTTACTGTTTTATAGCTTTTTTCTCATTTGTATTTTCTTTTTGCATCATTTTATTTAAAATCTGCTAATTTACCTAAAACAGTTGTGTGTTCACATAAACAACAGAAGTAGTATGAAAATAAGAATGAATAAATGGTTAATTACACATGCGGAATTGTTGTTATTATTATTATTATTGATTCCGTAATTGTAATGTAATCATTTATTTATTCTTATTTTCTTACTGTCGGAGCTTTTTGTGAACACACAATTGTTGTAGGTAAATTAGCATATTTTAAATAAAAAGAAAAATATAAATGAAAAAACAGAGCATATTGTAAAATATATCATTTGCACAGGTGCAGCAGAAAAAGTAAAAAGAAAGAAATGACATGTCGCTACCAGGACTCGAACCCTGGAACTTCTAAACCGGAAGCTAATGCTCTACTTTCGCTCCATCAGAACTACTGAAACGGATGTTTACAGTAATGCTTTTACTACTCTCCGTACGTCAGATTTCACTTATCATCATTGTCTCCTTTCCTGCTGAATGACAGGTTCTAGAAAAATATTGTAGGATTTTTGTTAGATACTCTATCGATACACGAAGTTTGGTTACGATCTGAACTTTGGACATCTGGATATTTGAGTGTGAGCATCCTATTAACTTTTTGCAAGAAAGTAATCTTGTTTTAGAATTTTCTAAGGAATAGCATGGCACTCTCAGTGGGCGCGAATTTCCACTCAACTTTTGTTGATATTGAGTGTACGAATATGCCTGAGATAATTTTATAATACGAATTCAATAGAAGTAAAATTATCATAATTTTCATATCGGTATTTTCCGAAGGGAATTCAGTTTGATTTAGAGAATTACTTCCATCTCAGTTCATCCAAGTAAACCCTAAATTGTCCCATTGACGCTCTCAGATCTCCGTGATACTTTTTTTTTTCTACAAGTGTATACAAAGTGAAGAGACCTGCATTTTTTTGTTTTCCTGAAAAACATTTCTGTGAAGAGTTACGGGCTCTCGAAACAGTTGCGAAAGTCATCTACTAGTATCAAATATAAAAATAAATGTTCTTTCCAAATGTCAATTTGACACAGACGCCATACAGATTTGCATGAAATAAAAAGCATTATGTTTGTCTCATGTTTTATCGTGTGTAAAAATCATTACTTCTGCTTGGCTACTTTCTCAATAAATTAATTGCAATGTTGCCAAATTTAATCCGAAATTTGAGATTTTTGGCAATTTTTAGCTCTGGTCCTATTAGTCATATTGAGGTGCTGTTCTTTTCGCATATGATAGATATTACAGAGTTCTATAAGGACCTTATTTTAGTTTATACTTAAAGTGAGTAGTTTGGGCCCTGCGGGGCTGTAAATTGTTGAAAAACTGCCAAAGAGCCATTTTTAGACGTCATTTTCTTTTTCTTTTTCTTTTTTTAAAACTTTTTAAATTCTGAAATTTTTGGAGTAGAAGCTGTAACACCTGAACTTTCCGTTTCTTCGGCCCGGCCCTAGATGTGCTGTATTTGCCCCTAAAAATGTATAACGGTTTTGTATTTTATTTATTTATTTATTTATACAATTAGCTTTTGTCATTTATGACTTAATTCCTTATTGATAGTTAACATGTGAATGTTTGAGTGATTTTTGTTTGTGAATTGAAAAGTTAAATACATCCTATATACAGGGTGTTTCTCAATTTTTGTACCTCAGTAGCACACAAACGTTGAAAAGTACGTGGATTAAACGTTAGTACCGAAACGTTATGTTAACGTTGTAGATGTACCGAAATGTCAGCTTGTTCGACGTTGAATAATGGTTGAGAAGAAACGGGTTTAGTTGGCCAAAACAACATAAATGCTGCTTATTGGTATACACGCATTTAGTTTCATTTCATCCGTTGTTTTTATCACGATATACGGTGTTAATTTCCAACAGTACAATATCCGAGTGGCTGCTGTGGGGTTCGAACACAGGAACGTTCTGCACTTCTCGTTGGTAGCTCGATGCGTTGACCACTTATCCAAGAATCCACCTGGAGAGGCCACTACTCTTTTACGATATCGTTGAAATATAGTTTAAAATTCAACCTGTTTTCTACATGCAAATGAAACATGAAAAATATGGTTATTTTAATAGTACTTGCTTTTAATTCTAATGTTTAAGGAATTAGAAATAAAAGTCTAAAACGAAATCTAGGACATAATTTGAATGAAAATACATCACATTAACGTCATATCAACGAAATTCTAACTTCGTTGAAATATGGTTTAAAATTAAATCTGTTTTCAGCGTGCACATGCGAACACCAAAATTAGTTTGTCATTTAATTAATTTTTAATTAGATTTTTTGACATAACATTATTAAGAAATGCATTAAACAAAATCTGTTATACCATAGTTGAAAATAACATATTGAATACACTTTGTATTGACGTCTTTGTTGAAATATGGTTTAAAAATAAATGTATTGTTTTCCTTCGATAACTGTTAATCAACGAAATGAACCCGAAATCAACGTTGAAAACACGTGTGTGTGCTACTGGGGTACCAAGTCTTTATTTCGGCTCCTATTGCACATAGAGCTTTAAAACAAAAAATGTACACGCCAAGGTGCATATGCGGCATTACATAATGGTGGTGTTGAAAGCAGTGGTTTCTCGGGAATACGTCTGTAGGTGGGAAACTTCAAATTTTAAATATAAACTGGGGTTGATTTTGCTCCCTTTGCAATAAGCGCTAAATTTCAACAACTTTTAGAGGAAACACTTTTTGATATCTTTTACCGTTTGGCAGTTACAAGAGCTAATTTAGTAGGTTAACTATACCTATCAAATTAGCTCTTGTAATGAATGGCCAAGCGGTAAAACTTTTACCGTTTGGCAGTTACAAGAGCTAATTTAGTAGGTTAACTATACCTATCAAATTAGCTCTTGTAATGAATGGCCAAGCGGTAAAA
>JAGDQP010021310.1:13086-31912 GCA_022664845.1 Lepisma saccharinum
AAGCTCTATCACATTCATTGTTTCCTCATCGTTTCTGATCATGACGAATCCAACGGTATCGAAAATACGTGAAAACCATTGAGGTACATTGCTTTGAGTCGAAATATGTTGGTTTAGTTTAAATATTCCCATAAACACGGAAGACATAGGAAAAGTCTAGATGGTGGCCGAAGGTTCCGAAAATAAATTGAAACATTTGAGGTACTTTGCTTTGAGTCGAAATACGTTGGTTTGGTTGAAATTTTCCAATGAACGCCCAAGATATAGAAAAAATACGCCGGTGGTACCGAAAATACATTAAAACAATTTAAATACATTTACAAGCTGTTTAAATATATTTACATTGTTCTGAGTCGAAATGTGCAGATTTGTTCCAGAAATTCCCAAAAATACCGAAGATATAGGGAAAGTTTCATTTTTCAAGATGGCGGCCGAAAATAGCTCGAATACATGGAACTGCTAAAGTACAATCGTGTGGGTAGAAAATACATTAAAACCAATGAGACACGTCATTCTGATTCGAAACACGTTTGCTTGGATGAAATATGCCT
Source organism: Lepisma saccharinum (assembly GCA_022664845.1). Taxonomy (NCBI): domain Eukaryota; kingdom Metazoa; phylum Arthropoda; class Insecta; order Zygentoma; family Lepismatidae; genus Lepisma; species Lepisma saccharinum. Next base: position 13,638 of record JAGDQP010021310.1, read on the forward strand.
TCTGTATGAATCTTATATTAGATTGGCAATATTAGATTCAACATAGCGACATTTTGATCATTTAATGTGTTTCTCGTAGCCTAATCTTGATAATTTACCTTTACACCAAATTTCGCTTGACTAGCTCATATGGTTGTCGTAGCCAGACCCTCCGGGGGACTCCAATCCCATGGTACACATCCTCCCCCAGGGAACTGCGGCCTCATAATGGAGGTTTGTCCCACTTATTGTAACCTACTCTTGGTCATACACCTTCATACCAAATTTCGTTTCTCTAGCTTCAGTGGCGTGGAAAATGTGTTTTGAGCTGCAATTTTGTGTTAAAGGTGGCGATTTTTAACGTTTTCTTATATTCTCGTGAGCTACTTGTACGTACACCTTCATATAAAATTTCATTTATCTAGCTCGGTGGGGAAAATGGTTTTGGGAGGCTATTTTGAATCCAAGAAGATGACTTTTTCAAAATATTGTAATACTTTCCTAAACTACTTGTAATAATACACCTTTATTCCAAATTTCGTATCTCTAGCTTAAATGGTATAGAATATGGATTTTTAGGGTCGGCCATTTTGGATTCATAATGAAGTCTTTAGGGATAATTTGTAATGTTTTCGTAACTTACTAGTTATAATTTAGCTTCGTACCAAATTTTGTTTCTCTAGTTCCAGCAATTTAGGCTATGCCCTCTTTACAACAATAAGTTTGGAGGCCATTTTCCATCCAAGATGGCGACTTTTCAATATTTTGTAATATTTTCTTAACCTACTATAGTTATGATGTACCTTCATACCATATTTGGTGTTTCTAGCTCCAGCGGTTTAGGATATGAGCTCTACATAGAGATCGAGAATAATAAACTATTTAACAGGACCTGCCACTTTCAGAGTCAAATTGATGTTTCCCCACCGTTTGAGACCATGATGTTTCCAACGGTGTTTGGTTCATCTCTGTGTGGCCTGTAGCTACTGAGATGTATTAATGGAGGAAGGCACAAAAACATACAGATTTGGAATAGTAAGCGATTAAAAAGGACCTGCTAGTTTTAGAGTTTATTTGATAGCTGATATCATGCTTTGAGACTATTACGAAACCAACAGTGTATGGCTCACCTCTGTCAGACTTGTAGTTACTGAGATCTAGGAGAAGCACAAATGAAGAATACTAAGCGATTCAAATGGACCTGCCTCTTTTAGAGTCAAATTGATGTTTCCCCACCGTTTGAGACCATGACGCTTCCAACGGTGTCTGGTTCATCTCTGTGTGGCCTGTAGCTACTGAGATGTATTAATGGAGGAAGGCACAAAAACATACAGATTTGGAATAGTAAGCGATTAAAAAGGACCTGCTTGTTTTAGAGTTTATTTGATAGGTGATTTCATGCTTTGAGACTATTACGAAACCAACGGTGTACGGCTCGCCTCTGTCGGACTTGTAGTTACTGAGATCTAGGAGAAGCACAAATGAAGAATACTAAGCGATTCAAATGGATCTGCCTCTTTTAGAGTCAAATTGATAAGTGTCCCCACCGTTTGAGACCATGACGTTTCCAACGGTGTATGGTTCATCTCTGTGTGGCCTGTAGCTACTGAGATGTATTAATGGAGGAAGGCAGAAAAACATACAGATTTGGAATAGTAAGCGATTACAAAGGACCTGCTAGATTTAGTGTTTATTTGATAGGTGATTTCATGCTTTGAGACTATTACGAAACCAACGGTGTATGGCTCACCTCTGTCGGACCTGTAGTTACTGAGATCTAGGAGAAGCACAAATGAAGAATACTAAGCGATTCAAATGGACCTGCCTCTTTTAGAGTCAAACTGATAAGTTTCCCCACCGTTTCAGACCATGACGAATCCAACGGTGTATGGCTCAACTCTGTCGGACTTGTAGTTACTGAGATCGAGGGGGGGGGGCAACAGACAGACAGGACAAACCCTATATCTTCCCTTATTCACTTACGTTCATACGGGCGTGATTATAAAGCAGATTACATTACCACCAACCTCCTCACGTCAGCTGACGTCAAAATACCAATACTATGGAATATTTTGACCAAAAACAAATTACCAGAAACGGAGACAACAGAGTGCTTCTAACAACATTATTATTAGTAGTAAGTTAATAATAAAAATAATAATAACAATACAACCACTACCTGAACAACATTCAGGCTTCCACAATCCTAAAAAAAGACAATGCAGAAATAACCGTGCTTGGAATCGAAACCCAATAAAATAATAATAATTATAATATCCAAGAAGGATAGTCAACACTTCATACATATATTGGAGACTCTCGGAGTAGAAGATTTTACAAAGATATTGTCTCCGGTGAGACACGAAAATCAGTATGAAACTTCCACAGTGCTTTGATGATGTGTTCAAATAAACACTCATGTAGTACTACGTTTCGGAGCTTCGCAGAACACGAGTTGTAGGACAAATATTTCACTTCTTGCCACTAGACCACAATAAAATGGGACAGCATGAATGCTTGACCACGATCACACGTTCTCCTATAAATTAAAAAGGGACATATGTAGGTATTCCTCCTGGAATTCAATTGGTTACGAAATTGAGGGGATGGGAAGTTTCCTTTGGGTCACCCTGTATTTATATAATATTTGCATTTGTGAGAGATCAGAGCAATTAATTAACACGTCAACTTCATCAATAACTTTAATCTGACATTCAAATTATATTCAGTGCAATCTTTTATGTAAAAGTGAATGGAAAATTAATAACTTCAACACATATGTATGAGGTGTTGCCTACCCTTCAGACGTTCAGAACAAAATTTCCAAAACTTTGAAGTCCTGTAACTCGTGTCCCGCGAAACTCCGAAACGCATTACTCATTTAAACACATCATCAATGCACTGTGTAAGTTTCATACTGATTTTCGTGTCCCACCGGAGACAGTTTCCTTGTAAGAAATAATAGAACCGGAGACACGGAACCCGGTTATTAATTAATAACAAGTTCTATTAATAATTAACAAGCCAATAATAATAGTAACAATAATAGTTAGAAATGATTCCAAAGAAGACATAAGGGAGCAAAAGCTCATTACTGACCAACACGAATACAGGGCTCTAATAACTGAGAGATTAGCACATGTACTTGAAACATGGGACCGAACCCTACTCTTTAAAAACAGGTACAGCTGGAAAACCGTTACATACAAGGTTAAAAGAGAATTAAGTTAGGTCTGACAAAGAAACACATATGAAGGAGAAGACAAAATAGAGAAAAGAAGAAAAGAAAAGGGTAGAGAAAAAAAGAGGAGAGGAAAACTACCTGAAGGAGAGGCCTTGCAATTTATGAGTAATTTAATAGCAAGTGTGAAAGGAAGGACGGGCTCCGGGTTTCACATAAACCAAAGAACAGAATTTCACATACATTAAACCGTAATTGTCATTTTAAAAAGGTCGTAAACATATAAATATTTAGGAAGTATTGGTTAAGTATCTAGATACTTTTGAGTTGTATCGGATGCAACTATGACGGTTAATCAACGAAATCAACCAAACATCATCGTACAAAACACGTTTGTGTGCTACTGGGGATATAATTAAATTTCTTTATTGATCTTTCAGTCTGCTATCTTATTTCCCCATAGAGTTTCATCAGTACCGAGTGGCAAACTTATTTCCTTCTCTTCGTTCCTCTTTTAAGTAATCATGCCTACTTCAAAACAAAACTGAGGACAATATTTTGCTTAGGCCAGCAAAGCCCCCACTCTATCTCTCTCTCTCTCTGTCTCTCTCTTTCTTTCTTTCTCTCTCCTTATATATATACATAAATCATATTCAGTAAGTTTCTATCCACTGTCGGATGAAGGCCTCCCCTACTTTTATTTCCACATGTCTCGGTCTCTTTCTATTCTCATTCATGTAGCACTTGAAAAACGATTGATTTCGTCTACCCATCTTGCTTTTGGATGTCGTGTCGGTCGTTTCTTTTTCTAGGATCCAATGTAGTACATTTGTCGTCCATGTTCCATCTGTTCGTGTAGCTATGTGACCGGCCGATCTCCACTTCATCTTCTTCGTTGTCTTGATTATATCTTCTTGTTTTGTTCGTGCGCGAATCCATTCATTTGCCTTCCTTCCCTCCTAGTTATTCCTAGCATGAATATCTCCATTGTTCTTTGTGTGACTCTTAATCTTTGAGACGTTTGCGCATTCAATGTCCAAGTTTTATAGCCGTACATCATTACAGAAAGACACACTGATTGTAAATTTTACGCTTGACACACATTGGTAGTTTCCTTTTGAAAATAAAGTGTAGTCTTCCAAACGAACTCACGCTATTTTACATCTTCTATTTATTTCATCAGTCAACTTTGCACTCGATGTTTTAAGCTGGCCTAGGTAAACATACTCATCAACTATGCCTATTGTCTCTCCGTTAATCTTCACTTCCTTCTTTGCAGCATGTTGGTTGTACATTACTTTTGTTTTACTTAAGTTCATTTTAAGGCCTATTTTCGAACTCTGAGTAGCATGGATTGAATCGTGATTCACTCCTGAATTTTGATGATGATCAAAAGTCACAAAAATAACGAGGAAGACTCTTTGAGGCTCTTACAATGCAATGTGATTTATTTGGAAGCAATATCGAAAAGTGTTCACAAGATACAAGAAAATAGAGAAAAGTAGCAACATTGAAAAACATTTTTATCCCTCATGCAACACTCGAACCCACACAAGAGGGGTATAGCCAATCTTGTTTTGCTCTACAATTGCCAAGATGTTCGCTCGAGTTCTTCAATGATTATGGTGGCAGTGACTCCTTCCTCTCCTCGATATTTGGATTTCAGAACGAGAGTTACTAATTTTGTATCCACTGTTTTGTATCACGGATGATGTATATCATAGGAAGGAAAGAAAATACCTCTTTACACAAATGCTTGAAACTTACATATATCCCAATTCTTCGGCGGAGCAGAGGATAATATAATTAATTCTTGAATTTGTTTATGTAACCTTTAAATAGGTCAGTCAAACTGTAACAAAAATTGTGAAAATTGTCCCTTTTCCCGAGAGAATTAAACAAAAAAATTGTGAATAACATTATTATCAACATTCAACGTATATCTCTTGCGAGAGTGATCATATTTGTTTACTACAATAAAAATAAGAAAAACGCATCAGTCATTTCAATTTCAGATATGGATTTATTTCAAAAGACGACATCGGAAATACAACTGCATATCGTATGTCATAAGCAGCATTTATAATAAAATTCATCGAACATTTATTTTTACGGGCAAAACAAAAAAATGTACAAAAGTCAATAAGTGTGTAGTATAAATAGAGCATTAAAAAATCCAATGATACCACTGGGACTCCAAGTGCTGCCCAAAGTATAAAAAGTTCCAAACCCTGACATTCTACCGACTAGTCTATGCTTATGATATGTGTAATAACTATTTTGGGACTGTATTTAAAATCTTTACTTGCTAAAAAGCTTTCTTTTTGATTCCTTATACCTACTTTAGTTTATCATGCAAATACATAGAGTAACTCGCTAATGTCATGATAGAATACTATATTCTTTTTATTCGTTTTATAATGCAAGTATCGAGTAGGAGAAGGAGTCACTAACACCATAATCGTTGAAGATCACGATCGCCCATTCTGGCAATTGGAGAGCAAAGCAAGATTCGCTATACCCCTGGCAACTTGTGTGGGTTCCAGTGTTGCATAAGGGATAAAAAATGTCTCTCCAATGTTGTCACTTTTATCTATTCTGTTGTGTCTTTGCGAACGCTTTGCGGTATCGCTTCAAAATAAATCTCATTGCATTTTTAGACCCACAAAGTGTCTTTCTCGTTATTTTTGTGACTTTTGTCTGGGGACATTTTTGTGTAAATAGCGATTTTAAATTTCTCATACTTTGGGCCTCTTGTATGATAACACTGCTAATAGTAATGAACTTTAATTTTGGCATTTTTTCAGACCACTTTGTTTTTACATTTCGTGTACCTGTTTTTGATCTAATATAATCCATTTAGCTACAATCCATTCCTTATTTTTCCAAGTTTCACCCTTTATATCTCCCGAAGTTGGTAACATTGAGCATTGATTTTCGTATCATTTTTTTTCGTAGCTTTATTTTGAATTGACAGTTTTCGTAGTTCCTTTTGAAAAAATAAGTTTCTGTTGGGTAAGGTTAATAAAAATTCAATCAATCGGCAACAATGCTTTCATGACACCATTGTTGTGCTTTTGGTCAATTGCTCCCTCTCATAGGTATTAGGTTACCTGTGCACATTTGGGTGCTATTTTGGGTGAAATGGCTGTGGGAACCAGATATGCGGAAGTCGAGAACATCAAACTCAGTAAAAACAAGTAGGTCCAGCGTGGAGACGCTCGAAAAACGTGTCTTCGTAAGCGTTTGAAAACTATTTCTAAATGTTCTAATTGCTGTTATGTTGTATAGTCACTAAGCGCCAAACCAGCTGCGAAACTGTACTCGTGTTTGGTGGGTCTTCTAACAACATTGAAGTGACTATGGAGAGAACCTGGGCTGAGGAAACATGTCCCATTACATATCTTTGAAACTGAAAGCACTTTCTTGTTTGTGGAACTTCAAACGTCATGTATTTCCATGCTGGATGCAATCTAATTTGATGGTATGATGCTGATATATCTATGGTGCTGATAAGTGTTTTACCATGTATGATTGAAAGTACATCTTCTGTATTTTGAAGTGGAATCGATAAATACTTCGTAAAAGTATTACAGTCCTGTAAACTTAGTACCAAGCGGAATTCCCTAGAGTTAGGCTTCTTTACTGTCAACAGAGCTAACGAATATTAACTCGTCGATGTTTCTCGGATAATTCTGGCTTTACGAAGATCCTGTAGTTGCGAATCAACCTGTGCCCTAATCCCAGGGGGCACTGGCGGTGAAATCTTATGAAACGTTGCTGTTTTACGCTCTTAATACGGTGCACATAGCCCTTAAAATATGAAATTTCACTTGGAGAATAAGAAAAGACGTCTCAGTAGTTACAGAGAAGTTTTTAAATCTTTGCCCTTAATTTTTCTGCTGGCTCTTTATTGATTTCGAAAAGTGAGAGATCGAAAAGTTTTTCAGTGTAAATAAGTCTCTTCAATTTCCTGTCTTGTACGATATTTATAAAAATCGCCGGGGTCGCTTCCTTTTTGTTCTGAAATTTTGTAAATTATCTCCTCTAAATTCTGATCGGTATATGCCACTGTTGAAAGTATTAGCAATTTTATTTTTCTAGAGGTAGGATTAATTACTAAAAGAGTAGTTTCATGAACAGGCATTTTCAATGATAAATCTACAAGACCGTCTGTCAAACAATGTTCGCAGTAATCTAACATAAAAGAATGCTGACTGTTGTTTTTTTCTGTTTCATTAACTCTAGCAGGAAGAAATATCATTTTGCAGGAATTACAATATCTTTAGTAAGGTAGACATCTGATGACGTCTGTTGTTGGATCATGTTTACAGCAGCATTAGAAATATCGTTTTTTCTCTTGCTATGCAAGTAAGTTGTGGTTTCTCTGCTTTCTTATAAAAGGAAATTACGTTCTGATCTATGTCGATTTTCGTTTGCAGTCTTCTAAAATATCCTGCCCAAAGATTGGATTATAGTCTCCATGTCCAATGATTCTGACGCAATGAGTATACATTGTATTGCAAATCTTGAATTTTATCAATGCTATGTAATTTAGTGGGAGAAATTTACGAGCTATTCCTTTAATGTGCGTTACAAAAGGAATTAACTTGCATTTCTTCGGTAGTTAAAATTTGGACCATAGGCTAATTAATGCCTGACGCGGTATCTATAATTATTGGAAATGAATCATCGTTTACATTCACTCGAATTAAAGATTTATTTTCTTGTACGTCAGACGAAACTGCCACTCTTCTTACTGGAGTTACTATCTGACTAGAATCCACTTTGCTGTGGATTCAGCAGCTACAGGTCCCTGCGTTTTCTGTTTGACTTGAACTTTTGGTGATTCAGAAGTGATATTTTCTTGGCTGACAAGTTGAGGGTTCAACTTGGAGATAGGTCCTTGGGTCTTGTTATTGACTTTCACCTTCTTTGACTGTGTAGTGACAGGGCCTTGGATCATCTTTTTGACTATCCTCTTGTTATTTTTCGTGAGTTTTGATTCGGCTGCGGCAGGTTCTTGGCTCTTGTTTGTGACTTTTTCATTTGGTCTTTGGGCCTGGGGCTCAATATTTAATGTCCCGAATCTTGGTTATTTTGTCTTCGTGCCAGTATATATGGGCAGAGTGACCACGCTTGGAGCAGAGAGCACTTACAGTAACTTTGGAGATATTATTTTGTTGATTCGTTTCCTCCTTCCTTATAGCCTCCGCTTTTCTTCTTCTTATTATTATATTTCTTATTATCGTTCTTCACGTTCTTTTTGTAGTACTTCTTCTGGTTGGTGTTATTTTTAACAACCATTAAGAATAATTCAGCAAATTTATGTGTTAGGTTATCCATGGTGTTCGGTTTGTTTTGAACAGGTTGAGATTGAGGGTTTTCATAGTTGTAGGGTTTTTCAGGATTCATTAGGTCTGAAGGTCGCATTAAGTTGCAAAGGAATTTATTAATAGGTTTGCTATGAGGTACGGTATCTATGACAGCAATGGGATCTTGTTGCATGTTTCTGAGAATTGTGTTATCTATAGGAAGTAGCTTATACCGAATAATGAGGAACTTGAGTATTTATAACTTGGAGCAGAGGGTGTTGATTGTCTGTTTTTTGACAATTAGGATTTTGATTGCTTTGCTTTTGGAAACCAGGATTTTGATACAAAGTAGGTAAATTGCTCAGTTAAATGTTGAAGATTTGGAACTTGTGAATTAGGTTCTGGTTGAGTTGGGTTCTGTTGACCTTGTTCTATCAATGCTTGCAAAGCTTGAGAAGGTTCCACAAATTCTCTATTTTCAGCAAGTTGTTTGATTTTTCCAATGAATGAAGCTTGTTCTGTAAACGTATCGATGTGTAGGTTTCCAGGGCTATGCTTTTTAAAAAAATTGTTTGCAAACCTAGAGATAAAGGGTGTGCCCCCCTTCCTCGCTTGCTTTGGGTAAATTATGAAGAATGGCCGTTAGTTTTCGAATAAAAAGGCATCTATAGGCTCATCTTGGTGCTGTTGAACCAAATTCATGTCTATTTCAGCCTTGTAATGTGGAATGTTTGGTCGACTAAGTCCTATAATGCTTATCTTTTAGCTGCTTATATGTGAGTTCCATAATTAGATTTTGTGACTGTAGTTTAAAAACCATGTCGAGAGCTACATCGTAAAGATAAATGGACAAAACTTGTTTTTTCGATCGTCATTCCAGTTATGAAGTGTTGCCATATTTTTGTACAACACAAAAAATCTATCCGGGTCCTCAGTTCGTTTAACCGAAAATTTCGTTAGATGCGGCAGGCTAAATGAGGGATTTGTAGCCATATTTGTGTGTTCGGTCGAATCACTTTCGCTATTAGAATTATCAAAATTTCGGGAGCAACTACCAGACCTTTTAGTTGACATATACAACTGTGTATAACCTATTACCTCTCAATTTTACGACTCAGTCTCTACTGCGACCCTAAAAAACCACCATGAAACACACTTTTCGTAGAACATGTCCTTGTTGAAACCAAAGAGAATATGTTTATGAAGAATTGGTTCGTATATGGACACTTGATAACTAATTGCGCACTTCTTGTACACAAAAACTGTTCTGAGCACGGCGCACTTTAGTATATGTTTGAAAACTAAAACTATTTCCAAACCCTGCTCACATCCACCACGTACTATTTTTGCTGTTTATCTGATGTGCTTAATAGGTAAAACGAAACGATACACGGGATTGTGTTTTCTCCCAGAAGCAGTTTACTTAAAAAAAATATGTACAAGTACAAATATGTTAATAAAAAGACCGTCCCGAATCCGGATTACAAGTTGGTTTACAAAAACGTACGGCCTTCTTCTTCTTCTTTGAGTTTATGCCTCAGGGAAGTAGGATAAAGTCCTACACCAGTTCCGTTGCAAACTATGTGCAGAAAGGAATAGACACCAGTCCGTAGCAACTGTGTGTCAAGGTATGTACCAGCCCGTCGCAACTGTGTACAAGCTTTGATGTGTAGAAGGGAATCGACACCAGTCCATCGCAACTGTGTACAGGTTTGTGGTTTAGGGGGACCCCCCAGCCCGTTGCTAAATGTGAGTGTCAGGTGATAAAGGAATCATACCAGCCGTTGCAAGTCGTAGGCAGGAGGTTAGATAGAGGCGACCACCCAGAGGAGGAGTGATGTTAGTTGCATAGATGTCTGGATATTTATAGGGTCCTTTTGGAGTGCAATCCTCTAAGTCCCTCCTTCTGCTGTGCCAACTCCATCTAGCTGCGTCTCCAACTCCATCTTAGGTTCTCACCCGAACTGCTGTCGGCGTCTGCTTGATGTTTACGATGGCTTGTGTCACTTGCTACTGTTTGCGTTATGACACTTGTAGTACTAATTTGGTTACACAGTGTAGTATACACATCTTGCTATTTGTTTATATCTTGAATGAGTGGCACGCGCTTTTGGCACGCGGATCATTATTATACTCAGAGTGGTTCACGAAATCTTTAATGGGAGCAGAGGTTGATTTTGCCCCCATTGAAACAATCGCTTAATGTTGAACCTTCAGAAGATACATATTTTGATAGCTCATACCATTTGGCAGCTAGAAGACCTAATGGGTGGTCAAAATTAACATGGTGTAGAGGAGTATATATATTAACACAAATATATATACAAATACTCACATACCATCGTAAAATAAGATGCACAATTTGTACTATGTCAAATGTGCATGAAAAAAGAGGGCAAAGAACGAACTTATGGAAGAAAAAATGCTGATTTTATAAGTTTTTTAACTACAAAATATCCGCCACCCATACTTTAAAACGATATATAATAATAATTTTGGTTTCCTAATATTTTCGGTGTGTCAGTGATAGAGAGAGCGAGAGAGGACAGAGAGAGGGAAACAGAGAGAGAGAGAGAGAGAGAGAGAGAGAGAGAGAGAGAGAAACACGCGCACACACAGAGGGAAAGAGAGAGAGAGAGAGAGAGAAACACGCGCACACACAGAGGGAAAGAGAGAGAGAAAGCATTTTGAATGGGCGTGCCTATAGATTATCCCTCATATACCGACTGGCTGTAATGAGTACAATCCTCAAAACAGAAGTCTCTGGTGGGTCAAACTTGGTGGGTCTGATGGTCGGTAAAATGGTGGGTCAAACTCCTCTACACCATGTTAATATTGACCACCCATTAGGTCTTCTAGCTGCCAAAAGGTATGAACTATCAAAATATGTATCCTCTGAAGGTTGTTCAAAATTAAGCGATTGTTTCAATGGGGGCAAAATCAACCACTGCTCCCATTAAACATTTCGTGAGCCACTCTGAGTATAATAATGATCCGCGTGCCAGAAAGCACGTGCCACTCATTCAAGATATAAACAAATAGCAAAATGTGTATACTACACTGTGTAACCAAATTAGTACTACAAGTGTCATAACGCAAACAGTACGGAAGTAGGCCATCTCGTGCTAATCTAGGTTACAACCATTGTCTTTTCTATATCCTCAATTTGATTTGATTTTATTCAATTTGGAAACGTATAGCCATCCTTATCAGAACTGGCAAATGTTCAGTGATAACTAGTGAAATATGATTAGGATTTCAGAAGCAGCTTTCTACTAAATGATCGTGCAACGTATGCTATTGGTTGTTGATTGATAAGAGACTATTTAAGTAGGTTATTTTAAGTGCATGGGTTTTCAAACTTTTAGATCGATTTTCATAGTGTCGCCATTCCACAAAATAATATTTCTGAATTTTCAATGCTAATACGAGGGCTGATCAACAAAGACTGAGGCTGATTGTTGTACCGCAGTTTCCTTTGTTCCCGAATGCCGGCACGTTTGATACTTGAAAGAGTTGTGTTTCATGTATACTCTCACTAGGTGGCAGCATTGTCGTATCGGTAGGTTGGGTGTAATCCGCTGTGTTTTAGACACTGCTTCCATTTCGCCTCACACCGTGCTGTGTTATATGCATACAATGGAGGTTACACGAGAAGAACAGTATGGAGCAATAAAGTTTTGTTTTCGCTTGAACCATACATCTTCTGAAACATACGAAAAGCTCAAGCAAGCTTACGGTGAAAGTGCATTACCTCGAGCAACAGTGTTTCGGTGGTTCAAAGAATTCAAGGAAGGACAAGTTTCATGCGTTAAGCAAGGTGGACCTGGTGTTTCGGCCTCTGCTGTGACAGAAACAAACATCAATACTGCTGCTGTGATTGTCCGTGAGGATCGAAGGATAGCATTACGTAAACTAAGTGAAGTGTTGCGAATTTCATATGGTAGTGTTTTTTCAATAATGCACGATCACCTCCATATGTCCCGTGTTTGTGCCAGTTGGGTACCACGACTGTTGACTCCAGAACAAAAGGCTGTGCGAGTTGAGACTTCCCGTGGGTTTCTGAGGGAGGAGATGAGTTTCTTCAGTCAATTATCACTGGAGATGAAACTTGGTTACATCACTACGATCCAGAGGGAGCTCCGATGTACTCACTTTGAGAACAATGAAGCAGTGGTGAAGAAGTGTGAGGCGATTCTGAAAGACATATAAAAAAATGGCCTGCATCACGTGTTACAGGAATGGCAGGAACGTTATAAAAAGTGCATTCACGCAGGAGGGGAGTACTTTGAAAAAGATCTTGTGAACACAGAGTTTGAGTAATAAACACATGTGTAAAAAAATCAGTCTCAGTCGTTGTTGATCAGCCCTCGTATTTAAAATTGACCATTCGTTAGCGTGTTTGTCGTTTAATCAGATATCGGGTTTGATTCCAGGTGCTGATCATCCTGATGGAGGTTTTTCCTGGTTCTCTTAATTACACTAGGCAAGTGCTGGGATAGTACCTTGAATAATACAATGGAACAACAATATAAATGTCAAAATAGGAAAAAATAGTTACGGCACGTGCGCATTTCACACGGGACAGGTTTAGATTTAATATTTTCTTACTTGTTTGAAATACATTTGGGAAATATTTTTAATAATGGAATTTAGAAGTCATTATTTTTAAGTATCGGTGTAAACTTATTAAAATATCGGGTACCAGGAATTAGTAACGGAAGGATTATTGGAAAGGTTTATTCTATTTTATTTGATGCTAAGACAATTCTGTAGATGAATGCAAGAGCTGATAAGTGACATTTTCAAAACAACTGAGTTACTCTCTCAAAACAGTATGTTCTCCAGAAAAATAGTTGTCCGAAAAACTATGGCGTTTTGGTACAATCTTCCATAACAACCATCCTCTCCTCAATCTTTAAATCTGTTTTCCTTGAAACTACAGAAGTGTTACTTGTTATGTTCTTGCATGCATCCACAGAATTGCTGTTCGTTTTTATCCTGATCTTCTAAAATCAAATTTGTGATAAGTAGACCTGTGTGCTTAATTACGAATGTGTCAATTTTGAAGAATCTTGGGCTGGATATCAGATATTCTCTCGTTCAATCAGTGAAAATGTGTTAGGTCAGTTATGCATGTACTGCTTATTTTTCATCAAACTCACGTATCAGTATCCAACGTTTCGCGCACCACCAGTACTGGTACGCGTGCCATAGTTTGAGAAACTCCCGTTTAGTTCAATAGTCCCTAAACTGATAAACTTAGGATTGACCAATACTTGTTGGCATGAATTTAGATTTACGTGTTAAGATACGAGGTCGAAGTCCTTATATTGGGCTTTCTTTTCTAATAAGCTATTTAAAAAAAATATTTAATAGGAATCGGAACAATGACAGAATTGACATTTGCGTACCTGCTTGTGGTGAAGCTTGTCATTAATTTTTGTTCTAATATTAGATAATAGTTCTAAAAAATAAGGGAGGCGCACCAGTAATGGACAATTTAAGGACACTTTTCACCGTTATAATTTTTATTCAAATACAGTTGAAATATATTCATCAAATGAGAATGTTACACGTTCTCCATGCTTTCTTCTAGTGATTTACACATTACACATTAGTTACACATTAGTTACACATTACTGTCATCAACATTCACTGTTTGAGAGGAAACCACGTTTTTTTATCTTACATTGTTTTGGTACCAGTGATCGACACGGAAATACCTGGATGTTCAGTAATAGACATCCTGTGTAACTCAAAATAACAAATATTCATTTCTGATGTTTCGAATATAAGTAGTAAACACGGTTATGTTTAATGCTGTTCTTCGATTATCTTATTGTTTCATTGAATTTCACGGAGTGATCATTCCGAAGGTCCTGGGTTCGAAAACAGCTATCGACCATCCTTACACAAATCTATTGTATTCTTTGGGGCTGAAAGGTATTGTATCATCATGAAGAAGACAATCATTTAGTTTCCAGTAAGATTCTGGTCTGTAATATACACATATTTTGTTTGTACAGTTACTTTGGTAGATAATCGTTAAAATTCGTTCATAAATTAGGTAGATAAGGTGACGTGATTCGTTTTCTAGCTGGACACGACAATTAAACGGGACTAAAATTAGATCAGTTCAATCATGGGAACACATAACGTTTTACGGCTATGTATGCTATCCTAGTTTAAACTGAGAAGGAATGTTATTGCATCGTAAAAAAATATTTGCTAGTCATTGTTTTAGAGCTGTGAAAAATGAGCGGATAGTACAACGGTTGTTTAAAAAAAATAAGGACGCAAATAAATCCATCTACGACACACCACGTACAGGTTGTCTACAAATCTTAGAGATATAGATACGTAAAGCTGATATTGGCATCGATAATTGCAAAGTATATATGCACTGGGAGATGTATTCAATTACGGCGCAGAAAACAATCAAACAGCTACATCAGCTTGAAAAACTGAATAAAATACGACGATGAATCCCACATGAGTTAATTGCAGCTCAGAATGCGGAATGTATAAAAGCTTGTGTTTGCTTACTGCCTCGTCAGTAGAATGATCCGTTTCTGAACAGAGCGCTGGCCTAGATATTGTGATATTATGATTGGTTGACATCAAATGAACACCTCCCAAACAACCAAAGCACCACTAAACTAACAGAAGATTATGCTATATTTTTGGTGGGCTATTATGAGTATCGTACAGCGCAAGTCCTGCCACAGGGCTAGAAAGTGAAATTGTGAACTCACAGTAATTACAACGTATGGATAAAAACTCAAAACTGTATAGATGTAAATTGTGTATGTGTCATTGTGTTACAGGACATCGCGAAGCCACATTTTGCTAAGCTTACCAGTAACTTCATAATACGTCGTGGTTAAAAAGCACTAATACATCCCCCTATATTCGCCTAAGATTGCGCTTTCAAATTACCATTTATTCCAATCGTTGTACAACAATCTGCGAGCACGACGCTTCCAAACCCTTGATGAGGTGATATGCGCACTTGACAACTTCTTTAGTTCATGTTAAGCTGAGTTCTACCTCCGAGTATCCATAGTCTGCTTGAACGTGGGAAACATGTTATTGCTGCGGACGTTTCTGTTTTCTCGGGTTCGTTTTACTTCATGTAATCACGTTTCTCCTAGTTGCGACACAATCCGACGGAACTTTAGTTGTTACCGTACAGAATCATTCGTTACGTAGAAACGGTACGCGAATGTAGTAATTGCTACAAATGTAAATAAAATATTTATCCTGTTCAAATCTTCTATGGACATTAGTCTATATCTGCGTAGTCTGTTACCATTTTTGTAGAAAATTGTTTCACTATTTTAGTCGATTGGCTCGTGCTAGGTAGCCAGGATAAACATACAGATTTAGAAGGAAATATCCCGTCATTAAGTGGGGATTTGCCACCCGTTGGGATGTTTTTGATCTGCGTTCACTTTATGCCGATTTTTAATCAATAATAGAGATGGCTAAATTTCATGAATCTTTTATATCGCGTACAGAATGAAAATCAGGAAATTGAACATCTTGAAAAACTAAATATTGGACAATGTTGAGCATCAGAAAACAAAACAAACAAGTTCTTGTTGCAGAGTGCCATTTGTCGAATATCAATATAATCCATGCTGTCAGAAAATTCACCGAGAAAATTAGATTGCGTGAAACATTATAGAAATCATCTAAATAATAATAAATGTAGAACGTTGCACGGGAGTGATCAGAATCACTTGTTCATTCGTCCATCATAACTCATCATCACACATAGAACGTTGAATATCAAATCGTCACTCATCACACGTAAAAATAACAATATTAAACATGATAAAAAATTCTAGGTTATGAGAATATACATAGTAAATTGAATAAAACTCAAAATGAAATAATATCTATAACTATTTGACCTGTATCTAAAAATTATGTAAATGCTATTTATTTACCAGAATCTCAACATTTAGTATTGACGGTTTATAATATATCAATATTCAAATTGGTTTTATCTTGTTATCTTGTTGGGTTTAACTGGCATCAGAAATCATAGAAAAGTGCAAGTCCTCTTTGATTCTTCTGTATCAGTTAATTTTAACTACAGATTTACTCCATTCTTATTTTATTTTCTTGTAGTCAAATGGGTTTAATCAAATTGGTCCAATTGAATGGGACTAGCAGATAATCTCAATCATTTTCAGTAGTGTTTTATACTATATATTGTTTGGCTGAAGCACTTCTCTATAACTTATTGAATATTGTACGAAATTTCTTTTATTTTTTGGACATATTTACCCTAAGAAGTTAAGGACGAGATTAATGTAATAATTTTAAGGTTACTTATAATTTAGCTTTAGAATTTATTGAATTATTTCTGGAGGATATATGGAGAATATTTATTCTTATTCTGGGGGAAATTTAAATGCGTAAAATTATTTTTAGTAAAACCTTAGAATGAAATAACCTATTTGCATTTGATGTTGCTAATAGGGTGTGAATAGAAAACGCAGAAATTACTTTTACTTTAAATTGCTGATTTATGAGACTTTTTCTTCCTTTTTATACTTTTGAGATCCAAAGAAAGGATAGTGTCATCCAATGAGTCTACATTTAGACATTTACTATAGTGACTATCTGACAAGTTTAACTTGAAGAGATGCGCTTTTGTTGTGATATGTTGAGATCTTAACGGATTATTTAATACAATCACTGTTCGCGTAGTAGTCATAATAATTACGTTATTGTTTATTTTTTTCTAATAATTTAAGCCATTGTTTTATTTCGTTGCCAGGCAACTTCTGTTATCGATAGTATGCACACAAACGTGTAAAAATAGAATCACATTAGTCTGCTTAAAGAGACACACAGAATGATGTTCTATTGAAAATGGAATATCTTCAGTGAGAATATCAAAGCCAGTTTTATGAAAACTAAACGAAATAAAATATTATATAATCATAACTTGTTCATTCATTCAAGATTGATTACTCTTATGCGTGGTCGAACAGTTTCACACCAGCAAATTATTAACACTTGAACCGTTGATATATATTTATATGTATACGTAACGTATAAACTCAGCTTCTCTGCACACCAAAACACGTAGGTAGTATATTAGAAGACAAATGAACATTCAAGAAATTGTATTTGTGTTTGTATTCAAAAGATAACAAGAAGTATAGAGAATTCCATGTACCGATCGGTACGTAAACATCACATAACAGAACTGTTGACACGAAGAAGTGTCCGGAACATAGACGTATCGACATAAACAAACCGAAAAGACTACCGATTTGTCTATGACAAAAGACGTTTTAATATAGCGCCGAAAGAAACCAGAGAAACGAAATCCCGAACAACGTTGTAATACAATTAAAATTTAGGATTTGGAAAAGTACTGATTTGCTCATAGCAATCTTCATCTTCACAAGCCCCTCACACATCAGTAATCATCATCATAACTATTTACACATAGGATTAAGTGCTTCACCACATATTATTACATACTCATCTAAAGAATGCACTACATACATGGATATGTGTGTGATCTTCCACAAAGTATAACCGTTGTCAACTGGTAAAGACAGACAAACAGCATAAAAACACTACATTGAGAAGAGTGCAGTTTGTCATCCCAAAAACCACACAACACGTTTGATCAGTTTCTGTAAGAAAATTTTAGGTATTCGATTACTGGTTACACCTTAAAACTTTTGCGGCGATTGACAATATTAAATACAGATGTCACGGGAGGATTAGCTTTGTAAGCTGAAAAAATGCCTACACACTTTGAC
>JAGDQP010021311.1:0-31911 GCA_022664845.1 Lepisma saccharinum
AATGAAAGTAATGGGTAGAAATCACTAGAAGAAAGCATGGAGAATATGTAGCATCCTCATTTGATCAATACATTTAAACTGAATTTGAACTGTACATTAAATATTATGGCAATGAAAAGAATCCTTAAAGTGTCAAGTACTGGTGTGTTTACCTTAAATGTACGGTTTCTTGGTTTTCATCTATATTTTGAAGTGGTACTCAGGCGAATTACTAAGTAAAGATGTATCGTTTTCGGATATCGATCTTTTGCTGGATTACTTGCAGCATCATTAGATGTTTTATGAGCAGTACAAAGGCTATATATATATATATATATATATATATATATATATATATATATATTCATAGAAGAAGAAAACATCGATTACTGATAGACACATCAATGAATCAAAACAAATGTTCAAACGAATAACTCTAACAAATAAACATCGATCGTTTACACTGCTTTTTCGACCAAACTTAGAAGAGGAGAGCAATTCGCTTTCTATGCATTTTCACCCTTGAAAACCTTATTCTATTTATGTACTCTTGTGTTTGACTATTTGTATTATCATGCTAAGTTTTCAGTAGATATTGAATTGAGTATCCTTGTGGGATAGTGAGCAATCCCACAGAGTCTATAAAGGCTTGATTACTACTTACTTGCATTCGTTTGACATCTGTGTCCAATCTCATGATCACTGTTTGCTGTCAGATGGTCTGTTGAGTTTCGAAGGTCCACGTAACAACAAAAAGTGATCATCATATTGGAGACAGATGTCAGACGAATAGAAGTAAGTAGTAATCAAGCCTTTATTGACTTTATGAGATAGCTCACTCTCTCACTGAGTGATTCCATTTTTTAGAACTCTCTTTTCTTCTAATGAGAAACTTAATAAAATTCGTTGTTTTCTGAATTGATTAACTTTTGATTTTTTTAGACTACTCTCCTGAATTGATTTTACGAATATAGTGATGCAAGAGTTGACACAATCTGTATCACTAGCTTGTGTTTCACCTTCGGCGTATACTTCGTTAGTTGTGTGAACGGTTTTATTATATATGAAATGTTAATAGGCGTATATAAGATATTAATTTTAATTGTTTTCTTACGGCGTATCAGGTAATATGTTAAATGGTATTGCCGTTTATCAGAGTACATGAAAATTGAATAGGAATTACTTTAAGAGGTTTTTTTCGTCACGAACAGCGGTTAATTGGTTACGGCTAAATCTTCTATGTTAGTTTTGCATTGGAAAGGTAGATTTAGGTTAGGTGAAGATGCAAAGAATATATTTTGTATTGTTATTCTTATACCATTGAGTTAAATAAAGGCTTATCACTTCTCTAAAGCCCCACGTACACCATTCGATAAAGCTTGAACAAGTCGTTGAACAAGAGATTTGATCAAAATGACGTCACGAATCATTGACTCCCCGCAGGAAATATTTTGAATCCAAGTCTTCTCATTCAATAAATCCTTTTTAGAAACTGTCCTATTTTTCTTGAATTCAACGCAGTGATCTGCCAATCACATCGCTGGTGACTTGAACACGTGACTACTGTGTTTCCGGAACGCTAAAAAAAATGTCGACATATAGCAGAGTTACATTATGAAAATCCCTTGTTTTTATGATGCAAAATAAAGAAATGATCAGAAAATTAAAATAAAGTATCTCTACAAGAAATTACATCGCATCTTGCTGAGGTAAAGTGTACCTGATGTTTCTTCTGTAGTATTTACAATCACTGTTGCAATAGAAATTTATATACAGGGTCTACTATAATTCATAATAAAATATTGTGTTGTATTTAGAAGCAGTAGGATATTAAAATTTAAAGTGCCATTTATATGGAAAGATCGAATTTTTATTTACTGTATGTAGAAAATACAAAGCTGTTAAACTAGAAGTATCTTAGTACATTTTACTTTACGGGATGAAATATTTTCCAACGTGTGTAACTTGGAAAGTGTTGTTATTTGGAATTTCCTGATCTTAAAGTAAAGTTTCTCCTTCTATCCAAGTAACCTTTTGTATGTATTCTCCTTGCACGTAATTTTCCCTCGCCTAGGAGTGGTTAGTAAAAGTGGGTGCAGTTCCGAAGTTGGTGGTGCCTTTTTGCAAAATTTACAGGATGATATATTCGTTTGAGTTGGAAACATGAGATTGTCGTCAAAATAAGTGAATAATTATTGCTGTGAAGTGGTAACTATATCCTTACAGCGTAGGACGAAGAGTCCGTGAGAGTAATGTTCATCGCGAAAAAAACCCAACCGAACCTGACTTTAACTAACTCCTCTTCGCTCTCTAGAGATACTGTCTGTGTTCTTGTAACAAAATGCGTATCGTGGATAACACGAAGTGTCACGATTAGTATTCCTCCACATGACGCTATCTTGATCAACTGGAGTGTGGGTATTTAACGAAATAATAATAAAATATGGATTTTCACTTTGGATTATTAGTTGTCGCTAGATGCTTATAGAAGTGCCTTTAACAGGAAAAAATAAATTGAAAAGAGTTTTGAAGAGCAAATTGACTCATGTACCTTTGGCTCCTACACTTTCATTTCACAGTTCCGCTTAACTTATCGAATCGTGTACGAGCACCATCCAAACATTTTCAACATTACTAGGATAGAACCCTCTGATTAGTTCAGTTGTATAGTGTACGCACTCATCCAACTGCTTGTTCAAGAATTTGATTCTATGTTTATTGAATCGTGTACGAGGGGCTTAAATCATTCTTAATATTTTTTTAATTTTTAATAATAAGTGAAGTCATTTCCTTTGTAACCACAACTGTTGAACTTTGCGTATCCTTGAATGGTTTGAATCAACTGTTCGTATACGCGGATGATGTAGATTTTGTAGGGAACGTTATAGATGCACTACAAAGGAACACCGATATGTTAGTACAAGCGTGCGATGAGATAGATCTACAGGTAAACATAGTTAAAAAATACATGATAACAAGGCGAAACACAGGGAAAGAATAAAATAAAAACATAAGAATTAGGGATATGGTCATAGAGAAAGTCAACAAATTTAAATACCTGGAAGCATACAAGCAAAAATGAGGTCACCGAAGAAAAGGTCGCTTAATATCGAGCAACGCAGGTTTCTATTCAGTCCAAAAACTTCTAACGTCGCGATTAATATCAAGGAAATTGAAATTGAAAATATGCAGAACGGTTATTTTGCCGGTAATACTTTACGGGTGTGAAAGTTGAAGTACGACCGAAGCAGATTAACATAAATTACGTTTGTTTGAAAATAAGGTTTTTAGAAATATATATGGGCCGAAGCGAGACAAGATGACTGGAGAATGGAAGAGACTGTATAATGAAAAACTCCACGGACTGTACAATTCACCAGATGTTGTAAAGATAAAACAATAACGACGACTAAGGTCGGATGGGGGAAAAACAAAGATTATATTATATTCTGGTTAGAACACCGGATGAAAGGAGACCATTGGGAAGACCAAGACGTCGTTGGGAGGACAATATTAGAAGAGATCTTCAAGAAGTAGGTGTTCGTGATGAAAACTGGCTTGATGTTGCCCAGGATAGAATCCAATGGTGAACGTTTGTTACTGCGGCGATGAACTTGCAGGTTCAAAAAGGCGTAGAGTTATTTATTTAGTTAGTTTGTTAGTAAGAAGCCATTTTCGTAACAATCTTGAAAATACTATGATGGATTAATATAGCCGCTTTAATGCGTTATATACAGTAACTTTAGTAATGGTAGTGTCATTATAATATTCAAAAGTTGAAACGTCTGAGTGCAAGTACTTCTCTTTACGCTCGTATCTTTAAATTACCAATTCTATTTCTATTTCAGGTGCTCAACTCATTCCTCTTCATATCCAGTTCCACCTATCAACCGGTTGTGATTTGAAACAATGGATACTGTAAAGTTTATTTTAATGAAAGCAACTCTGCAAGACTATTTTCTCATACCTGAATAATCAGTTATGTGACTAACAAGAAAAATTTCGGAAGTATTTTCAAAACGTGCAGAGATACTACTTTATTAATTTGTGTTGTGACATTAACTAACTCTCCATTAGCTTTACTGAAACGTCACTGTAGCGAATTACCTGCTCTGCTTGACCTTCTCCAATAACGTTTTTGATTGTTTTTATTAGTGAGAGAATATAATTTACTGGCTGGCAACATTTAACTAACAGTAATCGGGAGTAACCAACATTAATTAAATACTCGATGGTCGTTTGGTTTATTCTATAAAAGGGTATACGCTTGTCATATAAAAATGTATGTTGCTTCCATTTGGCTTGCGGTATCATTACTACCTTTACCATAATCTTCATGTAAAATCGTCTTGTTATCACGAATTGTTTTATCCATTACAAGACCGCCTTAAATCTTAATTACTGTTACTCACATTGCAGCATGAGATTTGAAGTGATAGATGTTCTAGCGTGCTTTTCAATAATGCTTCATTACACGATGACGCTTGATTCACACTATACCTAAAAATACACGATGGTTATTCATAACCTTCTTCTGATTTGTTTGTGGATATTTTATAATGAGGCCTTGATGGAAGCTGGGAGTGATGATAAAAGTGGTCTAACTGTGTTTATTTTAGATTTCATATCTACCTTCTTACATGAACAATCATGTGTTGTTACATTTGATGAAACGCATTTCGTAGGAGAAACTCCTCAGATCTTTAATAAGAACAACTATATTCTGTTTATTCATTTAGCAGGAAAGAGTTCGTATGTGTACAAGAATGTGGTCAGTGCAATGACTCAAAGATGTGACACGTTTGTCATATCATCCACAAATATTTGCAACACGTTCGCATCATTTTATAAGGCTGATAAACTATCAAAACAGAGAAATAAAAGAAAATTCTTAATTATGTATGACAATGCAGATGGCTTTACCGACCAGTTTCTGACTTGTAAATGGATACCATTCTTTCCGTATATTTACCATATCGGTGTAGACGAGAATCGAAGTACGATCGGAACAGAGACTTATAATGTTTTGTCACACACATTAGGAGAAAATTTAAAGCCAGAAAGACTTGAAATAGTTTTTACTTCGAATGATGAAGAAATAACCATTGAAAGGAACATGATAAGAGATAAGTTATCGGATTTAAAAGGCAATTATTTATTGTTATTGATGATTGAATATAATTCACTAACTATAGTGAAAGAAAATGGTTATGACGGATTGGATTATCGCATAATGGCTGAGTTCTCAGGGAAACATAATTTTACTTGGGATGTAAACGTAATAGATAGCAACTGGGGAAGTCCATCAGACAATGAATCCGCCGGGACTTACTATGGGGCATTGCATAGCCTGAAATACCATGTTGCAATTCCTAATGATTTTATAACAGCATCAAATTATGATAATTTCGATTTGTCTGCTCCAGCTATTCAGGTTGCTATTAGACTACTTACCCCTTCTCCTAGACGTAAGGAGCATTTGTGGTCAATGTTTTCTCCTCTAAAACCAAATGTATGGATAACTATTGGTGTATTCATTTTGGGAACCTCTATTATTTTACACGTGTTTTCTGTCATACATAAGTCTATAGTCCATTTTGTTAGTCCTTTCAATCCTTACCGATCGTATGTTTATTCACTATTGTGTTGTATCAGAATAGTCCTTGGCTTTGCAGTGTCAAATGATAGTCTACCCGTTATACGGCCTTTGATTGTTTTTCTCTCCATGATATCTATCTTACTAGGCACTGCGTACAATTGTAATCTTGTGTCTTTTCTAACGATTTTTGTTTACGAATCTCCAATAAACACACTACAAGAATTCGTTGAATCTGGGCTAAAATGGGCTACTGATGATATGGTATGGGTAGAAGATGTGAACCAGAGAGATGGCGACGTATATAAAATGATCAGTGAGAGATATTTATTGATTGATGACTATGAGAAAATGAACGAAATGGTTAGATGTAGAAAAGTAGCTCTCATATCACCGCAACTTGAATCTGGTCATTTGTGTAATGTTGGGTTCCTTCATTCTAATGTACTGGCTGAGCTATATGTAACCAAGGAAGAACTCTTCAGCGTGTATTGTGCCTATATGTTCCACAAAGGATCTCCCTTGGTGGGAATATTTAACAAGTTTCTAAGGCTTTTGAAGACTTCAGGGGTGATAACGTATTGGGAGAATGAAATGCCTAGCATGAATAAGTGTCTAACGTTTCATTTTGACGCTATTCGTTCTTTATCCGTGAGCGATGTATACGGTTCAGTTGCAATTCTTGCTATTGGATTAGTACTTTCTTTTCTAGTCTTTCTGGGAGAACATTTGTTCATTTGTTTTTCAAGAGTAAGTTCCGAGTATAACTTGCATGTGGTCAAAATGTTTTGGCTATGTATCCTATTCTTAAAAATGACAGGAAGTTATTAACTGAACAATGATGTGAATCAAATGACTCCCACATTTCTTTGATTCCCTGGAAACTCAAGTTGAAGGGTGGGGATTATGATATGTCTAAGATTAACAAATAATTTGATATTACAATTTGATCATATAATAAACATGCATATAACTACTGGGTATCTTGGTAGGTGTAGGTTGTTTAATGCACCTAAGTTGAAAGGATGTTAATATAAATGATTTGTTGATATCGTGTCACATAACGAAGACGTCATTATCAATTTTAAGCAGTCGTTATCAGTATCTTAAATGTAAATTGTTTAACTGAAAATGGTAAAAATCTTTTGTGCTTAAGTATAGTACTACGTATACTTTCAACATTTTATAACACGGGAAACAACATTGACAAAAAATATTTCTTTTGATAAGTTTTGGAAGCGTCCCTAGCCGACAAGCTTTCTTTTCAAGGCGAAAAGAAAGAAATACTCTTGGGCAGAGTTCTCAAGGACTATTAATATATATAACATGATCTTGTATACAGTAAAATAGCAACAACATCCCTTGTAATGTACAAATATCATCAGAAAAAAAAATGTTGCTAAAAGAAACCGATTTAGTCATGCTAGTATCCAGACAGCGTTGTGGCCCCGTTTACATGTGTTGAGCAACTCATTATTATTCAGCTTATCGATCGTGGGACAGAATGGTCTCACAGTGCTTTATCCTATCTTTGTAATCATATTAATGTAAAGAACTCCAAAATATTAAGATTTTCTTAGTATAAATATTTATTTGTTATCCTACAAATATAATGTTTTAAATATGTGTTTGGTCAGATATCATCGACGAACAATTTGGTAACTGATTTCAAAACATTTACAGTTTGTATTTCTCTCTATACGAATGGCGTCTGGAATGTTGCTAAGTACCTTGACCATTTTATTGTAATAGATTAACTATTGAGCAATCCAATTTTGGAAATGAGTGAAAAGAGTTGTTGTTGAACTCTTTCACTTTTTTAGACTACCTTTATTCTTTAAGTAGGTTGAGTAAATGTTACTATTTATACGGATTCTGCAGAAGCAATTGTAGTGTCTAATTTATAATTAACAGCTAACATGACATCTATTAGGCATGCGGCTGAAAGGTCACAAATATTTAAAAACGTTTTCTGATAAGTACTCCCCTGTTTTGTTTACTTTCTTAAACATGGAAGATCAATATATGCTGTTGCCACATAAGATCATAGTTCACTGCAAGTGATAAAAAAAAATGTATTTTCTTTCAATACTATGGAGTAGAGAAGTGATTAACAAGTAGTGCAATGTTGGCAGTACCGCTTGTTAGCAATATCGTAAGATTGAGATATTGACTTGTTTTGCAAGTTACATTCTGAATTTGCTTGTAGCTTTTTACATTGCTGAATACGTTTGAACAAAATGGGTCAGAGCTAGTTCGCAGAAAATACTTAAACGCTTATATAGAAGCATTATATATTTTCTCTTACATATTTTCAGAAATGTAACTTTGTATTAACGGTGAATAAAAGAACGTTGAAAGTTCTTTATGATTGAGCGTTGTCAACAAATAAATAGGATTTCAAATAAATATTGACAACTGCATTCATATTAATTACAAGAAGGACACCATAATGTAATATGATACTGCTGGACACCACAGGCTGCCGAGAAGCCTCTAGATGATGAAATTACAGGTTCCACTTGAGATGACTATAAAAGTAGAGATGGATGCCCAACCCAGATTCAAACAAATAACAAGGAACGTAAGAGATCATTACAAACTTCCGAGAGTAAGTTATCCTCATAGAGTGTGCCTGAGATTTTGTGCTCGCCAAAGGTTCAGTGGCCAAACACTTGTATGAAACATTTAGCAGGAAGGAAATTATTTGCGAAATTGGGATAACTAGTAGAATTCGAAGAATCTTTAAAGGAGAAAACATGACCTTCAAAGGAAAAGGGAAGATTGAATGCCTATAACATAGATGTTGGATCAGTAAGACAACTCGAGAGAAATGATTGTCAGCTGAAGGAATGTATGAATCAAGAGAATATGAAGTAGGAGGGCCATCAGAAAGACACTTTTGTGGTGATTTTGGAGTTTTATTCTCAACGAAAACACAAGAAATCCTGGATTTCATGTACAGAATTTAAGATATTGTTCCATGAGAACTGTGGGTCCGGAAAATGTTTGACAGTAGTTGGATTGTGCCAAAAGCGTGAGGATGGTTCCGCATTGTTGGACGATGAACAGGTTTATACCGAGATGACATATCTAATATCTGACTGCACACATGTTATTTGCTGCATAACTTCTCTATTAAGATGCTCCTGATGTTATCACTTTTAAATTTTAAATCGTATCATTCATAAAGAACGTATTAAGAACCAAAGACACATACATAAAACCATTATAAGACACATATTAAGAACCAAATTTATTGGTCTGTGAAACTCACAAACTATAGATTGTCGTTTTTCTTTTGTGGTAGGAAATACGAACGGAAAAGTGCATCCACAAAAAAGTAGTTCAAGTTAATTTCATTTATGTTTTTCAGTTGTTTAGGATGATATGGCTCCTTCCGTTATTGCAATGGAAGGAAAAGTTACAAGGAAAGTATCGTAATTCGGTCGTAGCCAAAAGTTTAGTAATGGTTTGCATTCTGATGGCTTGAATTCTTTTTATGCAAGTGTTAAGAAATCCGTACATGTTTCATTTTTTAAAAATCCCGAAATTCCTTTTCAGGTGAAACCGAGGAAGAATGTCTCTCAATCTACTGTCTGCGACTGTTCGTACACTATTGCTATCTTCGAAGCGCGTCACGCTGCATTCCTGAGCAGTTTGCTATATGAACCCACCTGCTATCCCAACAGCTAAACTATGGGTAATATACACATTCCGACCTCATATTTGCCTTCAGGGTGCCAGGTTCTCTTCGACACACATTCCCGCTTTCGTGTGATAATGATTGTGTTGGCTAATGTAAAATAAAAGATAATTTTTTTTTATTCTGTAACTATTCATTTAGCGTTATATACAGGGTGCTGCAAAACAACACCGAAAAATCTACCTCATGAGATTCCTGACATCAAAATAGCATCGACGGTACACAAATGCTCAGTTTCGGCTGTATAGGCTTCCGAGAGTGTGGGGAAATAAACTACAGGGCTTGATATTTTCAATACCATTAACAGTAGAGCTCAGGTGCTATGGTACGCTCAAAGATTTGAAAACTGCTCTATTCAAAAATACATGTTGCAAAATTATGAAATAAATGCGCAAGGGATTCCCGGAAGGAAGTAGGATATTCTCAGGTATTGTCTGGAGTTAATTTGGATCGTAATAAGCACGAATAAGACGACTTTACGTAGGAGTGCAGATGATAAACGTAAATCACTGGCATCTAACCGGCCAATGAA
Source organism: Lepisma saccharinum (assembly GCA_022664845.1). Lineage (NCBI taxonomy): Eukaryota > Metazoa > Arthropoda > Insecta > Zygentoma > Lepismatidae > Lepisma > Lepisma saccharinum. Next base: position 9,814 of record JAGDQP010021311.1, read on the forward strand.
AGTTTCTTTTGCTGATAAATACACCAACCTTTCTTTGAAATGTATGTTGTGCTCCTATTTGCTATGCAACCATTGTCGCAAATGAATTATCGTTACTTCGTAGAAGGTAATTCCATTCATCCTTTTTTCGTCCTACGTTTACATCAGCGAATTTCTGAGAATCCCTTACTTTCTTTGGGGGAGAATCCCTTGCGCACCTAGCGTTGCCTACGAGACGGGATTGGCGTCTAGTCTCGAGAACGTCTTGTCTAAAGTTTTCGTCCCGGAAAGACGCATATTGTATATTACGAGAACTCTGTCCCGCTTCGTTTTCCATAAACATTTCTCTGTCTCGTCTCGTGGGAACCCATTGTACATTTTGGAATATATATTCTCCAATAGATCAGGTTTGAAGTTTTTCATGCTTCCATGCCGCCTCAGTTGTACTGTTAATGTTTTTTTGGAAATGAGGCGTATGCGCGAACAAATGTCTATGTTCCACGTTAAAAAATTAGCACATGGACTTTTGTTGGCGCATGCGCCTCAAATATCAAGCTTGATAGATAACTTTCCCTTGCTTTCAGTAGCCTATAGCGTCTAAGTGAAGCATTTGTACCCCCTTGATGTTTTTCTTAGTTTCATGTCAGGAATCTCAGAAGTGTTTTGCAGGTGTTGTTTTGCAACACCCTGTACAGTATTAATAAAGAATGTGAGGGTAGGTCCTGATTCAATCACAGTATGGTAATGCACACAACGATACTATGAATAACGCTACTTCATTCAGGTACTGTATTCCTATTCCGAGTAGGACATAGAAAACGGGGATTTTTATTTTAAAGGTTCTTAAATCCAAGGACTAATACTTCTGTACAAGCATTTATTTATAAAAACCTACAGATTCAGCTTATAAGTAGTCTTACACTGGGTTCTAATATTATGGTAAAAATTACAGGTATTATATTGCAGTGGAAATCTGGAGAAAATTAAGCCTTCTTCTAAAGAGGGTCTCGGTATAGCAACTTCTGATAGACTTTTGTTGGGAGTGCTACGAGCTGGTACACAAGACGAGCACTCTCTCCAGAGTTCTTGTAGAATCAGACTGGTAGAAAACGACCAATGAAGATTCTTTGAAGTCCCAAAGAAGTCATGGAATCTGACATCGTGGATCTAATGCACGCGGCGAGCGCAACACATACAGGGTATCCGTAAAGTCTGTCTCTATCCTCTGCATCTCCGGAATGAGAGAAAAAATGGTAAAATATTGAAACTCGATACCTGGGAAACAAATTAGTTTTAGACATTAAGTCTGTGTCTTGGATCTGTTCCAGTGACACTTTAGGATGAATACGTTGAAAGAATTTACAAAATAAAAAAGGCCAAAATTTTTAGTCAGATTTCAGACAGCTTTAAATATGAGGGAGATGTATCGTACTATGTATCTGAGACCTTGCAGGGATTTAAATCGTTTTCTCAATCAACTAAATTCAATATAATCAGAATGGAAGCCAGACATGTTCTTTCTGCTATGATCGCATTCTTTAGCTTTAAGGAGATTAGTGAGTTCATGATCAAACCACTTAGGATACTTAATTCTCTGAAGTGTTTTTCGAAGAGCCGTATCTACACTAGAAAACAAAAAAAATCATAAAATAAATTGAGTACTTGATTAATATGGATACAAGCTTCATGAAGGTTCGAAGAAAAGACACATTGATCTGTGACGAGTTCGCTATCCGATCTCTTTCAGTTGAAGTACAGGTGAAACGAAACAGTCAGGTTTTTTAGATACATTCATTGGAAAATTAAATGTTTATGCCTAATCAGAGTTAAAGCCCTCAACTCCCTTACAATAAAGAAAGTCCTGATTAAGATTAAATGTACAAGCCAAAGAAAATTATTTCCGCTGGTAGGCCAATGTACAAGATAAAAATAGATTTTATATTAGCTTCACTATTCCTGCAATTGATTTTAAGGAAGGAACATTTAAGTCATTTTCTAATACCCATTCAACACTATCCTAGTATTGAAGTCTTGAAAAATCAAAATCTGATCGGAATGCCTGAGAATCTGAGAAAGATTGTTGGGGCAATAGGTGAGCAAATTTTTTTACATAAAACAGTTAATGGAAAATTTGATAATAGTTATTTCTTAAAGTTAAAAGAATTAGCTAAAAGAAAAAAGAATTGGTCTGCTGTAAGTGTCAGGAGGGTAAATGATGGAAGGCGTAGTTTCAAGGCTTGAAAAATCAAGTGTCTACCACCCTGGAAAATCTGGAACAATAAACTAGAAGATGGCGGAAATATCTGGAGATTGTGGAGATGAGCTCCAAAGAAAGAACTGTTTTCTGCAGTGTGACGGAAAATACAAACAAATGTTTCATCTAGAATGTAGAAACATATCTGTGTCGAAGTTTGGGAGAATGAACAGCGCGTGAAGGAAACAGTGGAAGCGCAGAAATCATATTGTTTTAGGAAATTACCATGACATACGTAAGAAGAGAATGAATGTGGCGGCAAGTGCCAATGACCGCAAGCAGCAGAAGTCACCCTTTGTAGAAGAACAGAGAGGCAAGGATAAGTAAAGTGAAAGTGAAGTAATGAGTGTTATGCAGGGCAGGGAATTAGAGGGAAAGGGAAAGGAGGAAAGTGGTTTGGTTCGTTGTAACAACCTAAGGAGTGACTCCCCTACGACTGAGCTTCTAGTGGCCATCAGGTCACTAGAAAAAGAGTGTTATGTTTATGAGTGATAAATATGACAAAATATTTGAGAAACTTGTGACATTAGAAAAAGAAAATTCGAAAATGATCGATGAGAATATTAAATTGAAACGTGAAGTTGCCAATTTACAATTAGAAGTGGACAAATTGGAACAGTACAGCCGACGTAAAGATTTAGAGCTAAAGAACATTTCCTATGAGAAAGGAACGAATGCCGAAGCTATCCTTTCTTCTATAGCTTCCGCTGTGGGGGTTAAACTGGATGTTGAAAGGGAGACACACTCTGTTCATTGGGTACCAGTGTCAGCAAAACCAAGGGAGAGAAATATTGTTGTTCGTTTCACAAACGGATTAAAACGCGATGCATTCATGCAAGCGGTGAAAGAGAAAAGGAAACAAATAATAAACTCACCACACTTTCAATCAGTTACAGGCACTTTGTGCCTATTTTTGTAAATGATCACGCAAATCGCTTCAAGATAGAGCAGTAGTAATCGAGAACTCTACTGATGTGAACAAACTTTGCTAGGTACCGATAATATATCCGTTGCTTGCAATGTTCTAGGACAAATCTAGTAGTTATTTAATAGTTAGTTTTGACGTTAGTGTAAGTAGTTAATTTGTAGTATGGTAGATTTTGATATAGAAAACCCCTTTTTAAGATACGCTCACCCACATTTATTATGTAAGAGTACAGAATTAGTTAACTTCGATTTGCCCCAAAATAATGAATTTTCATTTTACATTTAAAGATTCAGAATCTTACATCAAAATATGAAGAACTTGTGACATTTTTAAACGGTCTCAACAATAAATTCTCAACTATTGCTATAAGTAAAACACATCTCCTTCATCAAGAACAAACAGACTATATTTCGCTTCCTAGTTACGTATATAAAAATAAAATAAGAAGCTATGGTATAATAAATCCATACAAAGTGCATGGTGGAGTAGGCCTGTATATTAGGTCAACGTTAAATTACTTTGTACGTGATGATTTAAACAATTTGAATAATGTGGAATCATGTGAAATATTATGGGTTCAACTCACTAATTTTTATTTTGACAAGAAAACAGTTATAGGTGTTATTTATATATCTCCCGACAAGAACTGTGAAGATTTAAAAAAATGCCTAAATTCAATACTAACTAAAATCAACACTGAAGGTAAATATTGCATATTTACTGGAGACATTAACATTTACCTAAATAATGAACGTGAAGGTGCTGATTACATTAGAATATTAAATACAAACAGCATTAAAATGTGTATAACTGTCCCGACACGCATACAAATTAACACTCGCAGTATTATTGATCACATTGGAACAAATATAATAAATATAGATAAACAATCTGGAGCAATAACTACCCGCATTAGCGATCACTTTCCAATTTACATGTTCACATCAATAGGAATAAAAACACACCCGGGCTGGTAAAAGAAATAGCTGTTTGCGATTATTCAAAGATAAAACAAAAAATAAAAGAAACCAATTGGGAATTAAAAGGAGTATATAACTCAACTTCTCCGACTGGTGCCTTAAAAATACTTCAAACGACAATAGAAAATTATATACTGGAATGTACGGTAATTAGAAAAGTAAATAGCAAATATGTAGTTAAAATTCAGCCATGTATAACTGTTGCTATACTTAATTCTATAAAGATAAACTTTGGAAAAAGACCATAAATAATCCGTTTAACTTACACCTTCGTGACAAATATAAACAATACCAGAAGACATTAAACACAGTTACAGCAAAAGCTAAAAATGACATCTACATGAATGCCATGTTGCAAATGGGAACTAACACTAAGGAAAAATGGAACATCATGAAACAAGCAATACATCTTATGTAATCAGTAGAAAATACCGATATTAACATTGAAGACGGATGTGGCCAACTCATTACGGATCCACAAAATGTCGCGAATGAATTCAACATATACTTCACGGGTATTGGCGAAAACTTAGCAGCGAAAATAAAGAATATAACGAACGATGATATAGGGCATAGATTGAAAATGAAACAAGCCACATTGTTTCTTAATCCTGCAAGCGAGATGGAAATTTATAACATTATAAAAGCATTGCCAAACAAGATAAGTGTCGGATACGACAATATCAATACGAAAATTATTAAAGAAACTGCGACAGAATTAGCTCCTGTTCTAAACCGTATAGTTAATTTAATGTTTCTGACCGGGGTCTTCCTCGATTCACTAAAAATCACCAAAGTAATACCAGTTTTCAAGGGTGGAACTAACAAAGATAAATCTAATTATCGGCCTATATCTATTCTTCCGATATTAAGCAAAGTGTTTGGAAAAGCTATATGTTCAAGAATAACTAGTTTCATTGACAATCACAAGATTATAAAACAAGAACAATATGGATTTCAGAAAAACAAATGTAACCAACTTGCTATCGGTAATCTTTCAAATTACATCTCTGAAGCCCTTGATGAGAGCAAGTACGTAAAGGGGTATTCATAGATCTAAAGAAAGCATTCGATACGTTAAATCATACGATATTGCTTATGGAATACGTGGTATTGCTTACAATCTCTTCAAAAGTTATCTACAAAATAAGAAGCAATACACTTACGTTAATAAGGTTACATCAAACTTAAAAGTAGTAAATTATGGAATACCACAGGGATCTGTCTTAGGACCGCTATTACTTTTGTTATATATTAACAATTTGCCGGAATTTTAAGTGAATCAAAGTGTCTGTTATTTGCAGATAACACAACTATATTCATGAAGGGATCCACACTTGATTTAGTGCAAAAGGCAATTAATAACAATTTAGGAAAATTAGACCAGTGGTTCAAAATTAATAGATTAACGTTGAATATCGCAAAAACAAAATGCGTGTATTTCATTTTGGCATTCATAAAACAGAAAATATTAAATACTATCAGATTTCTATCAATTCCGAAAACATACTTACAGTTTCAAATATAAAGTATCTAGGTACATGGTTCGACGAACATTTCACATGGGAAAAACACTTCATAGAAATAAGCAGAAAAGCGTCACTACACATTGGTTTACTCTTCAAAATTTCTCGGATGTTTCCCGAAAACGTAACTAAGACGTATTATTATGCTTTTGTAGACCCATACCTTTTGTATAGCATTGAATCATTGTATTGGAACTTAAGTAAACAATATAAGCGAAAATTATTTGCATTACAAAATAGAGTAATTAGAATAATCAAAGGTGCAGACTTTCTGGCACATACGCTTCTTCTAGTTGAAGAGTGTCAAATAAAAACCCCAGAGCAACTTTATTTATATAGACTAAGTTGCCTAATGTATGGATAATCAATAGCAATGGCACTTTATTATCCTGCCGAGTAACAGCTTTAACACACCCTCTAAGAACAAGAGCAATAACACACAATCAGTTTACAATACCCAGACTACGATTGAACTATGGATTACGAAGCCTCATACTTAGTAGTATTACTGTTTGGAATTCCTGACTCTCGAACATAACAGCAACAGCTTATAAAGCATTCAGAAAACAAGTGAACAATTTTCTACAACAGAAGCAAACTGAATTATAAAAATAATACATTTTATTTAGTATTTTGTCATATACAGTAATCTTCAGAGATGTTCCCATTTAATTATTTAACCAATATATTTGTAGTTTTTATATAATCATTCGTATCATTACATTATTATATAACCACTATATTTTTTCGCCATTTTTTAAAGAAATTAACAATTATTGAGAGGAGGAACCACAAACAGCATTTGCTCGGTTCGACCTACATTTCTGTAATCTGTAAATTCTATGTTATTATTAATAAAATGTATTTGAATCTTGAATTTGATTGGTTTTAATATAATAATAAGAACCACTGGAGTGACAGACCGATAGGTCGTGAGCCTGCCCGCAAGCCATATGTCCGCGGTTGGTGGAACTGCGTCCACCTGAGTGACAGTTGTGTGGTCAGCATTGCGCGCCATTTGGCCACGAAGAGGCATATTAGAGCTCTCTAAACCGAGTGTGGCCGTCACGTCTTCATTCACGTGGCTCTCCAGTTTGTCTCCCGACGCTGCGTGTGCGCCGAAAAGTGGGACTCCATCAGCGAATTGAACCCGGGACCAGGCGGATATGAGTCCAACGCTGTGACCATAAGACTATGGAGCCCCCAATGCTTTTAATATCAAAAGAACAAATACACAAGATATCTATTTTTCATAGAGAAAACCAAAAACAGAATAATATATAAAAGATACTATTACTTAGAATGTGTTCCGAGTACAATAATTTGTGCCACTGTTTTAGTATAGATTTTGCACTTGCTTCGTCTGTTTTTGAACATAATTTGAGATTATTTCTTTGGATTCGGGTTTTGATTGTTAATACTCTATTTTAATTTTTCACTACGTAACTTTCAAGAATAGTTCTAAATAATGGTCATTTGTTATAAATATTTGTTTATTTATAAATAAGTAAATCTATAAATTGTTCCTATGTAATATGTGTTTATATGTGTACGTATTTGTGGATGTATATGTATATGTGTATATATGTGTGTATACAACATAAACGAACGATGTAATATTTATGAACTTTATTGATGAATCATCTGAAACATTAATGTTGGTAGATTACTTTTATGTTTTTCTTTTGTATAAACTATTCTTAAATGTTTAAGTTTACAGATGAATCATGTTAAAGATTTAGGCTTGTATGATGTTTCGTGTTGCTGTTTCTTTTTTTTCTTTTATTATTCCTGTTTCTTTATATGTTTATGTAACAGACATGATATTAGTGATAGGCAGAAACTAACTGAAAGTACTTTATATTGGTCAAAGTGTCTCAGAAATTTATTAAGAAGTGGCGTCAGCTGTAATAAGATTCCATTCAGATCAGGCTGTGACAGTGTAAATGCATTTGCAGGACAAAGAAAGATTAAAAGGTTTAGTGGAATAGCACAAAATAATGTCACAACATTTAGAAGCATTGGAATCGAGTGAACTGTTCCAGATGAGTTATTCAAGACACTTGGAAATTTACTTGTGACATGCATTCCAAGAAAATATAAATTCGAAGTGCCAAGTAGCTGCGATGAAATTATTTACATCCAAAGGCGGGTGAAGTTGATTGCTGCTAACTACCATCATGCAAGGATACATTGGAACCCGCAAATTTCCAGATAGGGATTTAGATACGAAGACTTGGAAAATACTCTTAAGTATACCAGAGGCTGAAGAGTATGAATGGAGAAAGGACAGCGAAGGAAAGACATGCATAAATTTGATCGCTTGAGCGTTTGCACCATGTACTTGCCATCTTGTACTGGTACTTGTACTTGCCATCTTGCGTTGCAGTTGATACAGAAATACGCAGTAATTGCTCTGGTTCAGATTATTAATTAGCGTATTATTGCTCTTTCCTTCAAATAAAAGCAGTGTCTCTTGCAAAAGCATTTATTTATAAAAAAATAGTAGTTTCCTAACATTTTTTTTAGAAAATATTATGCAAATTTAAATAAGAAAATACTAGTGTACCCGTGCTGCTCCGCAGCATTTTAAAATAAGGGAACTGGATAGATACAAAGAGAGGTAATGAAGTATTAGGAGAGAAGAATGTTGTAAAATAAAGGACAAACACAGAAGAGAAAATAATATCATAAATCAGTAATTATTATAGGACAAAAAATATAAAATACTCTTTAAATTTACAAAACATTTTCCAAACAACGTTAGCGGTGCGTCGATCTATTGGTTTTAGTTCAATTTTTACATTCTCAAAGGATCTAGCACACGATGAGTGTTACATGCAACAGGCAATGACTGAAAAGAGTTTCAGGCAATAGTGAAGTGCTTACAATATTGAAGGTGAGGGCTAGCTCTGGGTCTTATTTATTGTTATACAGAATGCAACTTGAATTGTAACTGTATTGTTTTGGAAGAAAATGGGAAAGTAGAGTCAGATGGCGATAAATGAAAGCGAGCAAGAAGTACTGTTTAGTCAACATTAGCCTCAGTTGTAGTTTGTAGATCTAAGAAGTTATCACATATTTTGTGAAGAATTAATTTTATGCCATTATGTAAGCCTTGTTAAGTTCCTCGAAAACATCGCCACAGATCCTCCTCCTTTCAGTTCTAGAATATATGGTGATAAGCCGCTCGTGTCTAAACTCTCCAAAAGTTCAGCGGGTATTGTAGAATTTCAGTTTCATCTTCAGTAACTAAAGTATTTACAATGAAGTAGGATTTGGATCTTCCAGGAGGCCGATCAAAACTATTGAATTTAGCGTGTTAAACTACTGACCCAGAGAAACTCGAAATAGCTCAGACGATGTAATATCCTTTCCGTAAGTGTCAGTGATGATATTAGTTTCTGAGAAGATACAGGCTGGCAAACCAATAGAATATGACTTCCTAGAATATAGTGACGGATAACAATATTTTATATAAAAAGTTAACCAATGAAAGTTCTTCTGGGTTAGCTTCCACATTTTTACCTACTAACGGAGAAAAGGTTTTGAAACTATTTTAAAAATAGATAAGCAAAGGGCACTTGACGATCCTTAAAACGGTCAGAAAATATTTTTGCAAGATTCAGGATCGAACCGAGTTCCTTTGGCACCGAAATCGGAAACGTTACCGAATACACCACGCAACCAGTTGAAACAGACCGTGGTCCGAGGGCTCTTTATACGATAGTTCAAGAAAGGAGTAACAGAGTGCACTGGACTATTGTGTGCGCTGCTCCGCAAGAATATCTAGAAGAAGAGGGATGCGAATGGTTCGTAACATACCTAGGTTTTTAGTTTTATTTATGATCTTAAAGCATCTAAAGCCCAGGCCGGTTTGGGGAGGAAAAGGGAAGCGGGAAGGTGTCGGTCAGGGTCTAATTTGAAAGTACCATTCCGGAATTAGCCTGAAACTCTACCCAAAGCCTCCCGAATGCTAAGCCAAGGCCTCGGGCTCGAGAGCCACGGCCGCTTGATAACATATTTGTGTGTAAATACGAAAATTAAAAAATAAACATTCATGAAAATCGGTCCAGTGAAAGCCGCTGGGCGACTGGACGTTTAACGAAACTATTTTGAAAATATTTTAATGTTCTCAAACATTTTCTGACAATTTTTTGATTTTTCGAAAATTTTGTGTTTTTGAAAATGTTCCTCAAAATTCAAAATTTTTGGATATATTTTTTAAAATGAACATTTTGTGTTTCTGAATATGTTTCCGAAAATACGGCATTTATGTATTTTTTAAAAATTGAGTTTTGAAAATTATCGCGAAAATTCTTAGCAAGCGGGCCTGCGGCCGGTTTGGTTATCTTAATGAATCTTTATAATCCTTTTCAATTTTCCTACACTCCATGAAACACCTTCCATCATTGAAGCAAAGAACAGTTCCAGGATTTTCTTCAATCACGGCAGTCACGGGATGGCACCGTCATTATAGCCCCTGCCCGACATCTTCCATCACCCTTCCCCCCAGTATCCCGGCCTGAGCCTTAGACGCCTAAAGATTGTAAATTAAATTCAAATTCAAAAGAAGATAGCAGTGTAAGATTTCAAGGGACATTTATAATATTTCACTTTTCTCCCTAGTCCTTTGATGGTCCATCCCATTATTTTACATATAAAAATAGATTTAATGATATTTCAAAGAAAAAAATACTGCAATCCTAAAACTAAAGTACCCGCCCGTTGGTGCGGAGTGAATAAAATATGTTGGCAACATTCATTGGGACAGTTACTAATACTCGCTTACACGTAGTGGGATGCGTGCTTAACTTGGTAAGTTTTGGGTGCTGCCCCCTTTATCGTAACCAAAATCTCTGGATGTCTGATCTTCCATGGCGCAAATATGCGGTATTTGTTACAACCACAACCACTACTACTACTACTACTACTAATAATAATAATAATAATACTCCTATTAATACAACAACATCAACCACTACTACTACCACTACAACTACAACAACAACAACTACTACTACCACCTTTACTACTACTACTACTACTACTAATACACCTGCCAATTACTACTATAATGATTTAATACATTGAACCTACATATTTTAATTTACAACAATCCACATTTAAATTTAAAAATGTATTGCCCGCCCACTGGTGAGGGGTGAATAAAATATGTTGGCAACAGTCATTGGGGTGTCACCAATACTCGATTTCCTGTGGCGAGTTGCGCACCTAACTTCGGGAGTTTTGGGAGCTGCGTCCCTTTTATCGTAACCAGACTCTCCGAGGAACTTCGCACCCATGATAAAGATCTGCTCCCATATCCTTCGGGGCTTGCGACCCCATAGAGGAGTTTTGATACATTTATTGTAGTCTACTCGTGATGGTACACCTTCACACCAAATTTCGTTTCCCTAGTTTCAGTGGTTTCGAAAACGACTTTCTGAGCGGCCATTTTGGATTAACACTTCTTCTTCAGTTGAGACTTGACGGAAATTAATGCAATTTGTTGATGGCTCATCTGCGTGTTAATCCGGATATTTTAAAAAAGAATGATCAAAATCGGTCCAGTAGAACAGCCGGACGGACTGGACAAAGTTTGTGAAAAATATGATAAATATTCCCCATAAGGAATACATAGGGGAGAACACTCAAACACTTCTCCTTCAGTTGAGACTTGATGGAGAAGAATGCGGTTTCGTGATGCCTCATTTGCATGTGAAGCGGGACATTTGAAAAAATTGAATGATCAAACTCGATCCAGTAGAACGACCGGACGCACTGTACAAAGGGAGAACACTCAAACACTTCTCATTCAGTTCAGTCTTGATGGAGAGCTATGCGGTTTCTTGATACTTAATTTACGTGTTAAACTGGATATTGTAAAAAAAGAATGATCAAAATCGGTCCAGTAGAACGGTCGGACGGACTGAACAAAGCTTGTGAGAGGAATACATAGGGGAGAACACTCAAATACTTCTCCCCTCAGATCAAGCTTGATAGAGAGGAATCCGGTTTATTGATGGCTCATCTACGTGTTAAGCTGGATATTAAAAAAAAGATTGATCAAAATCGGTCCAGTAGAACGGCCGGACGGACTGGATAAAGAAGAACACTCAAACACTTCTCCTTTAGTTGAGACTCGACAGAAAGGAATTCGATTTACTGATGATTCATCTACGTATAAACCCGCAAATTCTAAAAAAAGAATGATCAAAATCGGTCCAGTAGAACGGCCGGACGGACTGGACAAAGTTTGTGAGAAATATAATAAATATTCCCCCATAAGGAATACATAGGAGAGAACCCTCAAACACATCTCCCTCAGTTCAAGCTTCACAGAGAGATATGCGGTTTATTGATGGCTCATTTACGTGTTAAGCTGGACATTTAAAAAAAAGATTGATCAAAATCGGTCCAGTGTAAAGCCCGGACGTACTTGCCAAAGATTTAGCAAAGTTTTTTAATAAATAGATTATGCATAAAATTTTGTTTTCCCTCCTTTTTTGAAAATAACTTCTCGCCTAAACCTAAAGTCTGCCTCAGTCAAAAATTTAATAAAAATGATTTCGGTTAAAATTTACATTTTTATATTTGACTGAGAAAAATGTTAAATTTATGAAGATATTGCTCATTGAACTCAAAGAAATTATCTTTCATTTTAAAAAGGAACCATCGAAATCGGAAAACGTAGAGACGAGATATGCGATGCGGATATACCATTCAAAATTGGCGATAGCCACCATTTTGAATGGCTGCCATCTTGGATAGCTACCTTTTTGGAATGTCTATCACGTATTTTCTTGCTCTATACATGCCAGTGTACAAGTGCAGAAAGTTTCATCTGCACTTTATACCCCATTTTATACCAACAACTTGTCTGGCACAAGGTCTAAAAATGCTATAACTACATGACCATTTCATCGTAAGTTGACCATAATAATTGTTTAGAAATAAGTGGACAGGCAATTTCAGCTCAACTTTTGTTGGCTTGAGAGGTCTCTTCGTGCAGGTCTTGAGTAAGAACAGTTAACTATGTTTTCAAAAGCGAGGTAAAAGTTTCACTTTTTGATGTATGGACTAAGACTCGTAACGGGCTGAGGAAGTGAGTCATACTGTATAAAGAATTCTACCTGACCATTAACTGACATCGATGTTTCGTAGTTATGCTAGCGTTTCAATAATCTTGTTTCTCCTTCCTTTAATGCAAGAAATTATACATATACATTGAGTTTTATTGTTAATGAGTCACCGGAATTATATAATCAAAGCATCTTTTGTTTTTGTAGAAATTAAATTATTTCACCCCATCTTTAAAAGAAAAATGAACATTTAATAGAAATAGTCTTCAGTTATAGATTCATAAACTAAAATATTCATAGCACTGTGAAAATTCTGGGATTACAGCACTGCCTAAGAGGTGAAACGTGACACCATGAAAATTATCTTTCACAGACGGAAGTGTAGTCGATTGACCCATATGGCATGTTCTCATCATCAAATTGCACACGGGACTACATATCCCAATACAATAAGAGACAAATCAACATTCAAGGGATTACTTTAGAATTCCACCACTTAGGCGTTACTGTATGGTGACTGATCACTAACTTGCTTTTAAAGAGAATATCTATCATAACTTGTAAATAACAATTTTATTGGACAATTTTGTGCACATGTTCGTTGAATACACAAATAATAACATAACAAGGATGTATAGATATCGTTCTTGCCTTTATGCTTACAGTAGCCACACACAAAACAAATTTACGCTAAGGTTATCTCCTTGAAATATCTATCATATTAGTAATACGCCTTGGTAAACAATTCACTTTGAGTATCATTATAATTCAACTCAATTGAGATGAATAGCAAACATGCAATAACTAACACTAATAATAATAATGCTCTACCATTCGTATCATATATACCATTGACACTTAAACCCCAAATAAAACAAAATATACAAATATATAAGCTTTTAATGATTTAAGGTATAATGACTGTTGTTTCTTCATGAAGTAATCGGCCAACAGGAATTTAACTTTCTGACCAACCTCATCATACCGTGGGGAGGAACGGTAGATTTTCTGTGTACGTCTATGCTAGTTTGAATTTGTCGCTGTGTCACTGCCTTCAACGGTACGATGACGTAATGTGTCTCATAGAACTTCAGTATCAGTTCTCGTGGCACTCAGTCACACTGCCTTCGTTGTAGAGGAATTTCTTGCTTACAAGACATTCCTATCGTTGCGAAACCGTTCTCTTGACCTCCCACCCTGCGACTTTTCGTTATTCCCCAAATTAAAACTGAAGCTCAAAGGAATACATTTTACCACGACAGTAGAGATCCAATTAAAAATGACACAGCTTCTTCTAAGCATTCCAAATATTGAGTACCGCCAATGCTTCCAACAATAAAAGAGCAGCTGGAACAGGAGGGTGTACGCCCCAGGATCATACTTCGAAGTAACTCGGAGGGGATTGCCTATTATGTCAATAATACTGACTTATACTAATCATTCGCGAACTTTTTGACTGCCCTTCGACTCATATACCTAGAGTAAGGGTTCCGTAGATTAAACACCTTTCATTTTTCTACCTAGTCGTGGGAGTCCTGGGATCCTGTCTTCAATTGAAATCCTAGTTGATGCTTTTGCCGTTCCATTAAGTGTACACGTCGACGGACTTTGTTCTTCCAAATTGTGAAACGTTAAGTTGTAATGTGTATTTGGCTCAGAATAGTAAATTGGACATTGCAATTGCTGCTGCTGAATACGCGTAAATATTAAAATGTAGTGAATGGCGCTTTAGGAAAATCCAGTATAATTAACTAAAATAATGCAATACCATGTCTTTTCACTGAGATTCAGTATAGACTGTTCAGTAATTGATATTGTACAATGGAATGGTAATGCAATTGCGCAGTATCCAGTCCCAGTTCCTTTAGAGAGAAATACAAACTCCAAATATTTTGAACACAATTAACAAATTCTTGGTCGATGTCATCTGACCAGACACTTATTTTAGAACATTTTATTTACAAGTTTGGAAATGTATAATAGTTATAACATTGAAACGTGTTCGCTCTTAAGTTTTGGTTTCTTTATGGCAATCTTAACAAAAATACAGGAAAACTAATGTCGAAACAATATGCTTCTCGATCGATATTCTGAATTATTATGTGTTGTTCAAAACATTAAAACGCGTGCGAAGCGATGTCTGGATGTTTGTTGCAGGGTTTTATTTTAGAAATCCTCCAGGTGTATTTATACATCCCCGAAGTATTTTTTGTTATTTTCATGGATATAAGAACAGGTTTTACATATTAAACTAATCGTTGAGCACTCTGTCACGTCTCGTGTCCTGGTTGGAAACCCCTCGATCACCGCCCTGAAGAGAACACTGATGATTGAGGCATAACCAACACTTATTATAAGAAGTAGAGTTTATCATATTAACGTTGTTGTCAGTGTTTCAAAATGGTTAAGGATATGCTACTTACGCACTAAAGTTTGTTTACAATTTTCAATTATAATTATCTTGTAAATATTTCACATCCAAGGTACTAATAACTGCTGCTTAAAATCGATAATCCAGTTCTCGTTTCTCGAGATGAAAGCAACAAATTTCATTTATGTTAATATTTACCACCAAATAGTTTTAAACTTTAACGCGTTATTCAAGCACACCTACGCTTGTGCACCTATGTAGTTAATAACCGATGTAGACATCTAATAGGTTTTAAGCATGTTTTCTTATTTGATCAAATTATAATAACAAATTACTTGCGAATTGTAAATGGCATATCAAAATACTCAATTTGCAACTTCAGTTTCTGGCAGAAATAATTTAACGTGTGTTTCACATGATTGTTCAGTTAACACTTTGCTCTCAGTTTTAAAAATAGGATACATACCCACTAACTTAACACCACAGGTACTTTATCTTCGGCACTTATATTTGATGAATACGATCAACAAATATTCTCCAAGAAAAGTTAGGAAAGAAAATGCTACTCCAATTGCAAGAACTACAACCGAACCATTTATATCGCCTAAGGATAATGGACGAATGGGATCGTAATGAAAGTTTAAAGACCTTGCCACACTAGACATTTCATTCTCCCAATACGTTATCACCCCTGAATCCTTCAAATGCCTCAGAAACTTGTTTAATATACCCACCAAAGGAGATCCCTTGTGGAACAAATAGGCTCAATATACGCTGAAGAGTTCTTCCTTTGTTACATATAGTTCTGACAGTACATTAACGGCAATGAACTCAACATTACACAAATAACCAACAGACTGAAGCTGTGGTGATATAAGAGCCACGTTTCTACTTTTAACCATTTCGTTTATTTTCTCATAATCTTCAATCAATATATATCTCTCACTGATAATTGTATATACTTCGCAAACTCTGTCCGCCACATCCTGTACCCATATGAGATCATCAGTAACCCATTTTAGGCCAGACTCAACAAATTCCTGTGGTGTGTTTATTGGAGATTCGTAAACACAATTCGTCAGAAAGGACACAAGATTACAGTTGTACGCAGTGACTATTAAGATAGATGTCATGGAGAGACATACGATTAAGTGCCTTATAACTTTCAGACTATCATTTGGAACTGCAATGCCAAGAACTATACTAATACAACAGACTAGTGAATAAACATATGATACGTAAGGATTGGACGGATTCTCCAAACGGTATATAGAATTATGTATGACAGAAAACACGTGTAAAATAATAGATGTGCTCAAAATGAACACACAGATAGCTATCCATACACTTGGTTTTAGAGGAGAAAAGATTGACCATAAATCCATCTTGCGTCTAGGAGAAGGGGTAAGGAGTCTAAAATTCATGTGAATAACTGGGGTAGATAAATCGAAATTGTTATAATAAGTTGTTGTTACATAATCATTGGGAATCGAAATGTGGTATTTCAGGCTATGCAATGTTCCATAGTAAGTCCCAGAAGATTCATTGTCTGACGGATTTCCCCATTTGCTATCTATTACGTTTACAGTCCAAGTAAAATTATGTTTTCTAGAGAACTCAACCATTGTGCGATAATCCACACCGTCAAAACCACTCTCTTTAACTATAGCTTCTGGGCTATATTCATTCATCAATAGCAATAAATTATTACCTCTTAAATCCGATAACTTGTCTCTTATCATGTTTGGTTCAAGAGTTACTTCTCCACCATTCCAAGTAAAAATTATTTCAAGTGCTTTTGGTTTTAGATTTTCCCCTAATGTGTGTGACCAAACATTGAAATTCTGTGTTTCGTTTGTACTCCCGTTTTCAGCTGGATTGATATGGTAAATATACGGAAAGAATGATATCCATTTACAATCCAAGAATTTGTCAGGATAAATATCTGGGTTATAATATATAATTAAGAATCTGCTGACACTCCTCTGTAGTGATTGCTTAGCAGTTTCATAGAAAGATACAATTGTGTTACACATATTTGAAGGCGATATAACGAAAGTGCTACATCCTTGGTTCATTACACTAATCACATTATTATAGTCGTGCAAGACGTTCTTAGAAACATGAATTAAAGGAACAAATGTGTTTCCCCTATAGAGTTGAATAGTTTCTCCCACAAGAGCATTTTCATTAATTGTAACAATACATGATTGTTCACGCAGATATTTAGTTATGAAATCGAACACAAACACAGATAGACGATCATTCACAGTTTCCATAAACGCTCCCTTGCCAAGAAGCCAACAGAAACCAAGGAGATGGTAATGAATTATCATCGTTCATTAATTAAAGCCTCATTTATATAACTAGGATAGGTAAACAATGTTCTACCAAGGTCAGACATACTTCAAATCACATTCTGTAAAAGGTGCAAGAGACATGCAGTTGTAGAGAGAATGCAAAAGCATCCATAACTTGTGGAAGCAAGACGATATTAATCTTTTCACATGTGGATTTTGATATACAGTGAAATCTCTCTACAGCGGACAGCCACGGGGAATCGAAAATTGTCCGCCATAGAAAGGTGTCCGCCTTACAGAGGTTTCAATATTTTCTTACATAAATTAGTGAGCAATGTCATATACAACCAAAGAGTATACACTGGTGGATGAAGCTGTTATACCGTATGAATATACCTAAAGTCTTTCTTACATTACCCTCGTCCGTCTAAACTGAACTTTATGTTCAGGGCACAACTTACAAATAATTTTTTGTATTTTTTTTGCACTTTTCGAAAATCACTACATATTACATCTTCCGTACTTTGAAAGTGTCCGTTATAGGGAAGTAAATATTGCCTAAAAAGTCAGAAAACACTGTCCTTGTTCGCAATACAGAGTGTCCGCTTTAGAGAGGTTTACCAATACGTTTCGTCTTATAGCGATGGTCGGGTATAACAAAATATGTCCGTAGCGGGAGGTGTCTGCTTTATAGAGGTTTCCGTTACTAGAGGTTTCACTGGAGTGTAGTAATAAAATTCTAAACCAAATGGAACAAATACACAATTTTCATATAAGGGCACTACAGAGACTGGAATACACGTTAAATGCAAGAACCTACACATACCTAATTAATATTAGATATCCTGGACTCTTCTAAGCTCAGTGAATTATATCCGCATATTGACGTATTTCAAAATGTCAATCCATTTCAGAATAATAATAATCCTTCAAACATGGCAACATTATCCAACGATGCTAGAGGATTAGTTTAATTACGCGTACATCTTAAATGAATTAAATACTTTGCAATGATCCATTTGAAAATTCCATGACAGTTAATTGATAACTGAGTGTGTGGTATATAACAGGACAACGAGAAATCAGTCTTAAAGTGTTACTTTCATTCAAATAAACCTTATATTGTCTATTGTTTCAATAACAATTGATTGTTGAAGGATATGCAGTTGTTTTTAGGGATAAGTTGAGTACCTGAAATAGAAATTGACAGTTAAAGATAAAGAACAAGAAATATTCCTTCTCAGATTTGTTTCAACTTTTGAATACACATATAATTGTGAAATTAGAAATAACCAAGGTCATGTATAACTGGATACAATACATAACTTTATAGAATAGTGCCACACCGTCTATATTATCGATTATGAAATAATCCAAAAGTGCTTCTCCAGTTTCGTCCCACCTTGCTCATTCCACCAATTCATCACATCATCCAACCGGTCTGAGCGAAAGTTACCTATAGGCATCGAGATTTTGAATATTGGTAATCATCTGCAAAGTTAGACAATCCATCTTTCAAGGGATCTAAATTGCAAGAAGATGAACGGTAATGCTAACTATGGAAGAGGTTTAACGAGCAACGAAAATGGAAAGAACACGAATAATTGATACAGTTCAAAATGTTAGTAACCATAATACATTTAACACTATGATCACACTTTACACTACCCGTTGTAATCACTTATTCTGCACGACGTACATGATAATAATGTAACTATTGAACACAAACATTGTATTCCCAACAAATACATATGAGAAATGCAAGATCGCCATATCCCGTTTCATTATAACTTATCTTACAATATTTATCACATTTTTGAATGTTATAAAGTTTGAAATCTATGTGAAATAAAACTTACTACATAAAATTTATTTTCATTTGTCAGATACCACTAAAAATTAGAAAATTAATCTTCCATACTGTAAAATCTATAATTGTTCTACCCCTCGTGTTGTAATTCACCCACTCATAAATTATAGTTGTAAATAATACTTCTGAAACAGAGCTTGTCGTAACATTCTTGAACAATGAAAACGTGTGGTCGGAGGCGTCAGACCGGCGAAACGTCTCGAAGGCTCCCAGTTCGAATCTCTGCTCGATGTTCGTGGATGTTATAAACTTGACAGCGAATACAATTTAGATGGCTCGATGTCATTAGTTACTAAATTGGCTATGAAACCTAGAAATTTATGGAAGTTTTTGAACAGCGATGAATTTGCACAAAGCAACTTAATTTCTTGTCATACAAAACATCGTTCCGCTACAGCCTTCAATAAACCGAAAATGTTGTAACTATTGTATCTTCAGGAACTTACGGCATTGTATGATATTTTTCCTTTGTACATTTTCGATTGGGTGACTCACATTATTTCTTGTAAGAGAATGTTCTACATAGAATAAAGAGATAAACATCAGAAAGCTTCAAGCAAGTTTCTCAGGATGCTGCCTTTTGCAGCCAAACACAAACTATTCGTAATTAGATTTTAAGAATACAAGGAATATCAATTTTCTTACTCTAACGTACTTTATTAACAATGTTAATAGTTAATAAATTCAGAGAGAATTTATAATATAATTATTGAGTAAACTGACATGCAGTAAAACTGGAAAGAAAACAACAGTACTTAAAATCTAACCACATAAATAAATACTAAATGAAATTAATCTGTTTCGTTCCATTATACAGTAAAAAATTAGAATAAAACACACCATTGAGACCTAAAAGTTGTGGGCTTTTAGGAGATGCCATCTATTTAGAAATACACGTTGATACCCCCTTAAAAGGAATACCAATTGAAATAGAAATATCACGTACAAAGTGCTTACTCTCTACGGAAAAGTAAATTGTGAAGACACCTATGATAGTCCAATGTTTCCTCGTTTACCTGATAATGGGTTGTTTAATTAGTATCTAAGCATATTTTTAGTCATATTGGACCGCTACTCTTTGTAAACAATTATTATCAGATACGGACACTCCCCTCCTATACTTAAGAAATACATTAGATATCGTTATTTTATATTGCAAAAGAAGATTAAACCTATATATCTACACTAATATGTTTTTAATCGAACCTTACGTAAGCATTGATCCCCGCTTCACCATTATCAAAGTAAAGCTTCTTCCCCATCCTCCTTGAATGCTTACGTAATGTTTAAACGACCCTAATGTGTCAATTCTCTTATGATACCGAGAGTGGTCCTCTCGTTTTACAGTATCTGTAAAATTCTTTAATAATTATCTCATTATTTCCATCATTAATATTATTATTATTTAGAGAGAAATAAACATTATATACTTTAGAGAAAATATATTTTACTGAAGTCTTGAATTAGACTAGGTTCCATCTTATTAACCATGAGACATCATAGTTACATCGTGCTTAAACGAAGGATTTATAATTAGAATGAATAATTCTTATAATATCATAAAATTTGCCATGTTGTAATATTAGTTTACTGGCTTAGTGCACTATTAGTTTGTATCTAGTGCTATTCATAGCACTTTATTAAAAATATACAACACATTGTTATTATTAACCTAAAGATGTTGGATGTTGAAAACTAAAGCTTTATTATATAATATATCATATTTCTATATTTTGAAAATTACAGAAATATGGTTTTAATGTATACAAATAGACTTTACTGTACTCCTTATTTTTTATTTCTTAAACAAGCAGTTCTATGTAGGCTTTGTTCGTGTATTCATTTTTAATTTCCATCTTACCTTCTACGAAAGTATATTTGTACATTTCATTACGATTCCATACAACATTCACACCATGCTAGTATTCGAAAAAAATTCTTCTGGTAGTAACGTTGGCAAGTAAGCTACTGCCTAAGCTGACAGTTTCCTTGAACTCCTGAGTAACTCTCGTCATGATGGATGTAGATAATTGTCCCTTACAATATGGTGACAATAACAACTGAAGACTCTAACAGGAAGAATAAAAACAAACACATATAACAATCATGATACAATAGCTTTATATAAAAGCCATGAAGGACATGAATTGAGTTTTGAGATAAACTTAGCACTGAAACATAGGGTTCATACATTAATGTTTCGCGGTTAGAATGTAAACGGCATTCATATGAAACTATTGTAAAGATATCTGAAATATATTTTTCTAAAGATAAGTATCGATACTTGACATTGTAGTCAACAGAGGTTGACTCTGCTTGAAGACATTATGGATGATTTACTACTCGAAATAAACAATACTTTAGTATACTGTTAATGACTTCAGCTCTTATCATCCCAATATCATCTCTTATCATCCCATTTCTAAATTGCTCAAGCACAAGTACCCCAGCTATGAGCGAGAAACTTGGGATTGATGTTCTAACCCGTTAGAACATATGACCATGACGGTTGGTCTAGAAAAGTAGCAATCTTGATCTTGTTTCAAAGCACCATCCCAACGTTCGCTTCTTTTGCCTCTCTGAAGGAAACGACGTCAGTCCTTGGTCAAGATTATTCATCACAGACTTTGAATTCACCACATACAATCTATGAACAGAGAATGCCTCACGTGACGTAACACATGATTCCCATGTAACACTAACAAAGGCAATTTACCACTAAATATGCGACAATAATAATTGTACAGACAAGATGCCAGTCCGAAATATTGGAATTTGTAATCTGAGCATTGGATAATGGTGGTC
>JAGDQP010021312.1:0-31911 GCA_022664845.1 Lepisma saccharinum
ATTATAAGACTTACTGTTGCGTCTTCTTCAATGTTGTAATTGAATTTAGCTATCAATGCTTGAATATCGATAACATAATTCGTTACATTTTCGCGTTTGCGCTGTATACGTTCGCGTAATTTGATTCCGACATCAATTTTAGCACTTGGCTTTCTGAAAATTTGCAATATTTTCTTTTTAAAGTCAGCGTAAGGCAAATCTTGTAAGTGAAATTTGTCTATGCAGACCTGTATTCGGTCCCTGTCTTTAGAAAGAAATGTGGTAGGTAACAGTTCTTTGCATTTGTCATGTGACCAATTATTTTGTTTTGCGACATCTTCAAATGATTTGAAGAAAGAGTCGATTGAGCCTGTCTTGGAGCTGAATCGAGGCAAAGGTAAACTGTTGTTATAGACTATAACGTTTGGAGTTGCCATATTGGTAGTTTCGTCTGAATCAGATGTATGATCAGATTGTCTTGTTTCGTCCGAGTCGCTAGAATTGATGTGGCGGTATTCGCGTCGTCGTGTATTAACCGGCATGAACGTAAATAGTGCAGAGTTGTTTTTTTTGTGTGTTTTTTTTCTTATTCCGTTCTCATTACATATCCTTTATCGTAAACCTGATTTTATTATTGTCTTCAAATTCCATGCGGAAAGAAAATGCATTCCCTGCTTTAAATTTAACTAGCAATGTTAAAGATAAAATCTTATTTGTCAATCGCTTACAAAATTGTACAAATTTCTGTTTATCAGAAAAATTCTTTGCACAAATAAGTAATATTTCGCGAAGATTTATCTCCTGTTCGGGTGCAAGTGCAATCAATCGCGAATATTTAGGAGCATAAAGACGAATTGACTGTATGATTTTTGCAGCATACAACTGGCATAGTGGTAGCATCCACGTTTGCATTGTGTGAATATTTTATGCTAATGTTTGTCGAACATAAATGATATCTGCCGTGTTATTTGTACTTGGGAGTTTCGCATGTAAAATCGTTGATTTGTCATCACTAGTGACAAAAAACTCGATTGTATTGTATGCAGTGGTTGTTATATGCAACGTAAAAGAGTCACCAAAGAAATATTGGGCTTCCAAAAGTGCGGTAATTGCTTTATTTATGAATGTTTGTAGCACAATTACACGTTGTTGTTCATTTTGCAAATCAATCGCTGAAAATATATGACGCAAAAGTTTGTCTAAAGTGGTGGGTGTCAGAATTTGGTTAACCGTTTTTGTTTGCGCGATATTATATGCAATATATTGTTGAATATTAGCTACACACTGCGTTGTTTGGAGAACAAACAAAGGGTAGTTCAAATATTGAGTTTGAATATCAATTGGTTCTATATTTTCGGGATGAATATTCTCCCATTGTTCGCGTGGAAGATGACAACACATCCTTTAGTAATTTATCCGATTCGAATTAAATTTGAACACGACGTTCCTAAACTAGTATATAGAAAAGCGCAGTACACTAGTGTATTTTATCTAACCGAAAAGCAAAAACTTAAAAAAAAATGTGTTAAAATTTAACAAAACTGGGAAATTACCGTATTCGAACTTGGGCGTCCATTCACCATGTGAACGTCTAGAAGTTGTCCTGTGAACGTCTGGCTTCGTCTTGCAATTGTGTTCAATTATAGAGAAATTATTTCTCTATTTGTGGATCACATTATCTTCCAGGCCATCGTTAAACGCATGGCTGGACTTGTACACACTGACAGCAGGCAATGCATCCTTACCGTATTGCCATTTCAATCTGATATAATTTCAGACGGCTTTGTTTACTAGTAACATTGATCCCCAATGTGTTTCCAATTCTGGTAGATTGCAAGGATATACTACAATTATATATATATAAAATAAAATCAGTAATATAGAACTTTGCCTTTGTTTGTTCAATAGCATTCCTGCACTCAATTAGGAGAAGCAAAAATACTGTACTTCTCAATATATCCAAATTGAAATATTCTATTCATTAAATGTTTGAAGGTAGATCTATGATCACTTACAATTGGATTATGCCATGAAAAAGAAGCTACAAGTATACCACTTTTTCTTAATTCACTAACTATACATAGAGGAGAAGGTCCAAATATGGGCTATGGTCCAAATACGGGCTAGTAGAGTTTTGGGCTTGTGTAGTATTGCTAACTGGTTACAAAAGTGTGAAACAGTTCCGTAAGAACGAAGGTAGTGGCGGAGTTCAGTTAGCGACAAAGAGTTGGATGTGGTTGATTTATTTGTATGTTGTGCCTATATAACAGTGGGAAACTTTTATCAGGCATTTCTATTTCAGCTTTTTAAACGCAATAAAACCAGGTATGAAATGTTTTATCAGGTAAGGTGTATTCCTCAGAGACAGCACTCGTAGTCAGTATAAAACAAAGAATAAATAATATTGCGTATTGACTGTTGCGTCACGAAGCAACCCCTAATGGGCTACCTTGCCTACCTACATCTTCATCTTAAGAGTTTCCTTCTCTTAGAACACAGTACTTGGAATTTAAAACATAGAAAGTCTTTTTCATATTTCAGCAGTTCCTGTCATAAAGAAAAAAATCAGCAATCGACTTAGAAAACCAGGAAGTGCTACTGTTATAACGTATAGCCCATACTAAGAAACAATTATGGCTTCTTTGGAAAAAGCAGGAATCTAGTAAATGCAAGAAGACATTATCTTTTAGTTAAGTTGAGCAAAGAGTTGAACATTTAAAAAAAAATGGAATGTACCTGAACGGAAAAGAAAACAAAGAACTTTAGAATTCACAAGACAAGGATCAGATTCAGAAGAATCCAGGATGATGATTTCTGAGCTAAATCCTTGTGATGATGAAGATAGTTACTTTGATACGGCAGCTGCAAAGAAAAGCCAGATGATGAAAATACGAATTGTATATTCTGCGACAGGATATTCTATGAACATACAGGGAGACCTATGGGTTATGTGTATCATGTGTTCGAGGTGAGCACATAAAGAATGCGCTGGTGCAGAAAAGGAGGACTATCTCTGACTTTTGTAAATATACGTTTATCATCATTATATCACTCTTGAGCATTATTTTGAAATGTTAAGATTTGTTCTTAATTATTTAAAGTAACTTTAGAGGGTAGCCCATATTAGGACTAGTGTTTGAAAAGTCAAGATTATGACATCTCTGTAAAATATGTGTTCAATATCATACTCGTGGGTTTCTAATCTAAATTTGAAACTACATTATAAAGTAAATATATCTCAGACATATTTGCAGTTGTTGTTTAGTACATTCCTTGGAACATTGTGGAAATATTCGAAAAATAAAAGTGGTAGCCGGTATTTGGACCTTCTCCTCTAATATTTTCTTTTCCGGGATAACTTCCGTTAAATGACAAATTATTTCTTGTAAAGCTGCATGAGGAAAGTTCATCGACTGTCCGCGTCCCTTCCCGCTGACCCGACTGACTTTCAACAAGTACCTTCTGGATGATTGAGTGATAAATTTCGTAACCATGACAGTCAGAATAAAGGCCTGTAAAGTGTGAACCTTCTATATATATATAATTCATAATTCACAGCCATATTCAATCCACTACTGGATGAGGCCTCTCCCAGAGAGAGGAGTTGATCTGCTGCTCCCACGTTGTAGATCACTGTCTTGTATTCACAGCAGCTCCCGAATTGCATCACGATGCTGGGTGGGCACCGTTCCAGACCCTTTCGCTTTAAAAAAATCCCTTGGCAAAGCCGGGAATCGAACCCACGATCAGCAGTCAACGACGGCAACTACTGGACCAGCGGGGTGATCATAAAATATTACCAAAAAATTAATGTGGTTAAAATTTGTTAAAAGTTGGTGAAAATTTTCATCGGCTACAGTTTAGAAAAACTACCGATAATATTTAACATTTACGCGATATCAGATATCGGAACATGGAAATTGTTTATTAATTCGCAACCGTTAAAAGTTAGCGTTCTTGATTAGCAAAAAATAAAATCTCTACTCACAACTCTACCTCACCTCCAGGTAAGTTTGATCACAGGACTTCTCTACGATCCGTGACATCTGCTGTCGCAGGGAAGAAGTTAAAAAAAGATCAATCAGACTGACACTTTTTTTTTTAAATATAATTTTTCTTGGGTTAAAGCTCTCCAACCTTTATCGATCTAGAAGTTGTATGGTTGCACTCAAGGTCGATTGGTTTTAATAAGTTTCCATGACAACTAAGAAACAACATCCGGAGAAATGAAACTAAACGAAATGTCACTTGCACAACATTGGCATTTCAAAACATTCTTAGAATATGGAGGAGAAAAAGGAGCTAAGTATGAGTGAACTGTCACTTTCTACGTCCACCTAAATCTATAAACTCATCCATTCGCTCATATGCTCATTTTTTTTTTTTTTTTTTAATATAATCACTCTACTCGAAACGAAGACAGCACGAGTTGCATTTTTTAAAAAATAGTTTAATATACAGGGTGTTATGGAATTTGACAGACAAAGTTCCAGAGAATATTCTACAGGTAAAACTAGGCAGAAGTCTCTTAATAAACATGGAGCCAAAATCATTCCATTTTGGATATAAATGATGAGGTTGTCATTTGGAATTTTGAAAATTTCAAGTAATGATCCTGACTGAGAAGATCTAAGGAAATCAGAATTTAGTTTAAAATGTTCATCATATTCTTTCACATAATTTTATTGCTATCAAATTAATTTGGTAAATGGAAAAACGGAAACGGTTTTCCTAAAATGTGTTTGAAGAATATCATATAGGGTAAACCTTAGTAATTTCGTGCCATTGTTAAATTCATGATAACTTTATTGAAAGCTCTCGTACAGTAACCAATGATTGAATTGCTTCCAAATGCCGCAGACGGATGACAGAAAGAACATATTTTCAGTTCCCAAGATTGCGTCATTTAAGATTGCAACAAGTGTTAGCAGGAAGTTTTTTTTTTTTTTTGTGCAGTAGTCGTAGAAATGTGAAGCTGGGAAGGACGTGGAGCAATGAAATAAAGAAACTAGCGAAAAAGAGACAAATGTCAGAGCTAGGTAGAAGTTATGTATTGTTGCGCGTGAGTGTGTTCATAAAAAATATTTTAAAATGTTTTCTCTGGATATTGGTAAATAATGTGGGAGTTATGAGCTTAGCAACTGGAATGTCATTCTTAGCTTTTCAATGATGATGATGAGCAACTCATCGCATTTGTATGACCAAAAATTTATTCTGAGCACGGCCACAGCCATATCCATGTAATATCAGATCTAGTGACGTAGTTTTATGACAGATATACAGTTTCCTGCCACTGTTTATGGCCTATGTCATATCACGAAATAACCTAGGAATTTTGTAGAATATCGTACCACAAACTTCCGAACAGCATCAACTCAATAAGTAGAGAGTTCGCTTCGCATTCGGGAGGTCCAGGGTACGATACCAACCATTCTGACTTTGGTTTAAGACGGGTTACCCCAGCAAGACCAGACAAATGCCAGGCATGTTACCTTCAAGGTAGGTCATGGCCCACTCTCTTCCGCATCATTTCCCCTACCTTATCCTGCTCTGACCTGACTCAAGACCGTAGGCTAGTTTATAAATTTTAATTTTGCTAGTGTTAGGCCTAGCCTATTTTGAAGTGAAAATCGTCCGACACTATTTCACGAAACAAGAGGAGAGAAAAAGATAAGAATTCGAGCACGTTTAATAAATCTAAAGCTCGTCAATGACGATGATTGGGATTGCGGGTTTTGTGGCTGTAACTGCAATGAGGATGTCCGCTGAAAAACTAGAGCTGAATGAGTTCGGTGAAGTTTTTGTATTATTGGTACCGTGGGTCATCTACCGAGATGTCATCGAACTAGATTTCTTTACGTAGTTAGAACTTATTCTATATTTTATTCAATTTCCCTGGGCATTTTTCTTACTTTGCAGCCAATTACGTTAAGTCGACTAATCCAAAAGTAACCTAAACTTGACTTTGGGTCCCAGCTTGGCTGCCATGTTAGCACTATATTTCGTCTGGAATCCTTACTTGAATGTAAATAGATATTTTAAAATAAATATACTATTACATTCAGTTAGTGAGTAATTCAGGCTACGGATTTTACGTTGCACATGTTTTTGACACCACTTAGTAGCCTATGGGCACTATTATGAAATAATACAACATTTAATCAAATCAATTTGGCTACTACAAGTTTTTGAGTAATACATCAACGTGACGATTATTACATACGGTACTCACGAAATTACCAAGGTATTATCACAAAATTATCAGTGCTATCACAGAATAACCAATTGCTTTCTTGCAATGATTTCACTAGAAAAAGAAAATAATTCCGTAATAAACTCTCGATACTGAGCTACAGCGGCTGGGTATCATAAGAACAAAGTCCGAATTCTGGATCTTTGAATCTGCGACCAAAATCGCACGAATCCATTGGACCGGATACCTGAAACATCGAAGATCCGGATCTTTTGGTTCCGGGTAACAGGTATTCGGATATCCACCTATAAAATTCATTTTACTTTTTCCTCACAGTCACATTTGATTTATTCATTTATTCATTCATTCATTAGATTTATGATTGATATATAACAACAGGGAGTATCAACAGTTATTTGGTTAAAAACTTAATATATTTTCTATTTTTGGCATTTCGATATCGTTCGGTACCATTCAGTACTTCCTGACACGTGACTAAATATTAATTTGGGAGGGGGCCAATGGCTTTCGAGGGTACAACTCCAAAGTCGGTCTGGGTGTGAAAAGTACCCATATATAGATAATTACGACTTAATTATAATTATTATTTTGCATATTCAAAGGAATAAATACGCACAACCACCCGTAAATACATACGTCAATGAGTACTTTCATATCGCTCAATATCGTTGTTTCTAGGTTTTTACCAGGTGTATGCATAAGTAGTTTCCGGTCTAACTAAGAGATGGCGCCAGCGAAAAGTACGAAGCGTATTCATTTGACACATACGTCATTTTGTTCGTCTGACATTAAACTACAAACACACACAAGTTGAGTCCACCAAACACTAGCGTCTTTGTTTTATCGTTCACTGATCATGTCGAAGTTTGTGCCTGAAAAAGAACATTTTGCGGCACGCATTGCTTTTCTTATTTAATCAAAAGAAAAAGGCTGTTGAAAGTCATCGTGTGCTGGTAGAAACATATGGTGAACACGCTCCATCGATTAGAACATGTGAGACATGGTTTCGACAATTTAAAAGTGGTGATTTCAATGTGAAAGACAGTGCGCGCTCTAGTAGACCACAAAAGTGCGAAAACGAGCAATTGCAGGTGTTATTGGAGGATGACCCAACTCAAACTCAACAGCAATTGGCAAAAGCATTCAATGTGTCACAAGAAACAATCAGCAGACGTTTACGAGCAATGGGGAAGATCAATAAACTGGGTAAATGGGTCCCACACGATTTGAATGAACGTCAAATGGAAAATCGCAAAGTCACTTGTGAAATGCTGCTTCAACGCCACGAAAGAAAATCCTTTTTGTATCGAATTGTGACGGGTGACAAAAAATGGATTTATTTTGAAACCCCGAAGCGGAAAAAATCGTGGCTTTCACCTGGCGAAGCCGGTCCTTCAACACCAAGGCCAAATCGCTTCGGCAAGAAGACCATGCTTTGTGTCTGGTGGGACCAGAGCTGTATTGTGTATTATGAACTCTTGAAGCCCGGCGAAACCGTTAATGCACAACGCTATCGCCAACAAATGATTAATTTAAATCACACATTGATCGAGAGACGAACGGAATGGGCCCAAAGACATGGCACAGTGATTGTGTTACACGACAATGCACCGTCTCACACAGCAAAACCAATGAAATACACCTTGAAATCCCTTGGATGGGACATCCGCACCCGCCGTACTCCCCAGACTTGGCGCCATCTGACTATCACCTCTTTGCATCAATGGGGCACGCACTCCCAGAACAGCACTCCAGCAATTTCGAAGACTTTGGAAAATGGCTCGACAAATGGTTTGCCGCAAAAGACAAGCAGTTTTTCTGGCATGGTATGCATCAATTACCTGAAAGATGGGCGAAATGTGTAGAAGTCGATGGCCAATATTTTGAATAAAACAAAATTAATTTCCCTTGAAAATTACGTGTTTTCTTTACCACAATAATCGGCAAAAACTTATGCATACACCTGGTATATTGTTCGGTATTTCAATATTACTCGGTGTTTCGGTATACGATATCGTTCTGTATTTAGGTATATTGATATTTCGATATTTTCGGTATTTCGGTATTTTTTGTTTCGTTCGGAATATCGATAATTGTCGGTATCCAAAACATACCGAAAATCAGTATGACAATCTCAATAACGAACACCTTACTTCCTGAATTGAGACACTACTGCCAGTTGGTGAAACAGTTACACGTTTTTGTTTTTTAATTAAAACGTAATGCTTTGCTCAGCTTTTATTTTTATTTGATCTTAAGTATATCAATGCAAAGCTTTGACATGGAAAACATCATACTTGTTTTGTTATCATATCGGAGACACGTAGAACATAGGTCGCTAAATACTGTCTTCTCTTTATCAGAATAATCAAGTCTTGGTTATCGTGTTCGTCTCTTACGCCTGCGGTCGCGAGTTCGAATATTGATGAGTTTTTTTTGTTTTGTTTTTAAGAAAAATGAAATTTTGTCCATAAGTTCAAACCCTGATAAACACAATTTTCTATTTAACTTAACGTTTATTTTAAATGATTTTTCAAATAACGTCGGTTCCTTGTCGGAATTTCTGTCTAACTCTCTTGTGGTTCTCCACATGAAGCTGAACAAGTCAATTCTTTCTTGCTCCAAATAGATCCTGGTAATCCATGTTTTCGCGCATATTTGTATTGTCATGTTGGTTGTCTACCTATGAGGCGTACGGTGTAACAATTCTCCTGGAGGAAAATGCTACTATTTCTTATAATTCCGACCTCCATTTACTTTAGTTCGTGACTGTACAAAACACTTCGCAGAAAACATAATTGCGACAGCAAAGGCCGTGCAGCTAGACAACCCAAATGGCACCTTCTTATCCCATAATCGTGTCTGGTAATCAAACTCCCTCTTTCTTCTTCCTTTGTCTTGCCCATACTAAAACCAGCGAACATCGTGAGCACATACTTTTTTCAAAATAGACATGTATTAATTAGTATCGATAATATGAAAGAATAAAAGTGAGACGAAACAATTTACATAAGTTGATGGAGGGAGAAATTTAAACACACACAATGAAAAATTCAAACCGCTGGATGTCTTTTGGCAGAGGCAGAGAAATGAGAGAGAGAGACAGTGAAAGGGGAAAGAAGAAGAGGAAGAAGAAAAGGAGGAGGAGGGAGTGCAGATAAAAATATGAAATTTAAACGTAGTAATAAAAAACATAACATTATAAAGTCCAGTGCTCACAAATGTAACAGCAAGATAGATGTGATGTTTGGATTTTATATTTTTCAGGGCTATTCGAATATATAGACCAGTGCTGGAAAATTCATTTAGTTACTTCCAAAATGGCGATCAAAGTTGATGGTCAGATTAAATACTCATCATTTCCAGTGGAACTCCAGAGTTTTGAGACACATCTAGGATAATGTCAAAAGTACAACACACATTCTTTGTTTGCGCGTGCTTCGGTTGCAAATTCGGTGGGGCTCTTTGAACGTACTGGTTGAGAATACATTGTAATCAGGGATTCCGCCAGGATTTTCAGATTGGGGGGTATAAAGTCAAAATTGGGAGGGTGTAGGTAGTTTTGAAATGTTTATATCAACTTTTGACCGCGAAAAAAACTTAAAGTTTGGGATACTCTCGAGGATATGGGGTTGACAGCCCCCACAGGGGCCGGGGTCTGGCGGAATCACTGATTGTAACAAACCCAGTAGATACCGTAGGCCTTACCTTGCATTCCAGACTACTAATGTAAATTGAACATACAAAGAAAATGAATGGATGATAATTTTTCTGCTTAATTTCTATCAGAGAGAGCCAACATTACATATGGAAAGTGTATCAAAATGAAAAGTTAAAAATGTTCAATAGCAAAATTAGCATGTTCCTCTAGGCATAGCAGACATTACATATTGCATATTTCAAACGTAAAAAAAAGGAACACATTGAATAGTTTGTTAATAACTTATAGGATGGAAACGAATTTTGTGCCAAATTAATATAAAAATAATTCTTCTCTTGAAATAGCGAAAAAAGGGGGCGAATTTCATATCTTAAAATGTATGTGTTCCGAAGATGCCACTCTAGATTCCACCTATTGTGAATATAACGTTTAATAATAACACTAATGAACTATTGTGTATAACAATGGCAGAGCTGAAACGGGTCACCGGCTGTCGGGGATGCTGGTCAGGTTTTGGACTGTGTCATCAGGTTTAAGATTCGAACGCATTCTGACATGGTGATTCGATGTAGATCTGGCAACCCGGAGGATGAAAGAGATATTTTAATTATTTCATGTTGGCACTCTTTAGACGGGAACCAGGTCAATTAGTTCGTGAAAAAATCTGCAAATTAAGCTCCGAACAACTCCGTTCAATAAACCCCACGAACTTGAACCTATGATTGGACTTTTCTTAACTGTTATTATTTGTATTTGTTTATTAAAGTCCGATATCTGTACTATGGTGACCCAGTATATGTAGGTATAACCTCAAATAACAAATATTATTTTGGTATTATACTGGAAACGTGGAGCTTAGTATCAAAACGTCACCTGTCCACAAAAGTGTAAAGTTTGACATGGTTTGAACTAAATTGGCATGATTTAGTTCATTTCAGTATTTTCTAATTTCTTAGCAAAGTTTAATGAATCCAGAATACATGTAAAATCATTTAATTGCCAAAAGAAATAAGTGTATAGAAACAGTAATTAACAGTAAAAATTGAATATATTTTATCTTTCCCAATTCTTTTTTTTTTAGAATGGAAAATCTTGGTAATCTAAAATTTCAGTACTATTTCTAAGATATTAATGGGTGCAGATTTTCCCTATCATTGAAAAATATGAAGTGTATGAAAAGTGTTTTTTTCTTGATTTTCCAACATTTATGGCTTTTGGACAAGAGACGTTTCGTTAATAAGCTCCACAAATTTAAAGTGCACGTCAATTGATGTTTTACTTTTTGACTTCCAAAAGATTCTACCTTCACTGCTAAGTTGTCACATCGACGAACAATAATAATATATATGTTTCTATCCTTGTCACGCCACGCACATTTATTTTACAGAACGCTAATCTCGCGAATCATTCTTTGGAGATAAAACTCGTGTCCCATTTTCTCTTCCGTCTCCAGAATAAAGGAATAGTGCCTGCATACATAAAATTTAATTTAAATTGAATTTTGAAATTAGTTTTAAGGCCTTTTAGGCAACATTGGCTCAGGTCGGATGCATGGTGATGGGATTAATTGGTGGAATGAAGAAAGTGGGGGAACCCCGAGAAAACGCGCGTACACGCATGGGCGGATGTCTAGAGAGCATTGCCCCTCAATCATTTCTGAGTGACTTTAACTATTTCACGATAGCTTTGTAATTTGTTAACAAAACGTAAGTGACCCGGTCTGGAAAATCTATTTAACTGGGAATTTTGGGCGTCGTATTTTTTGTGTTCTCGGGGTAACATCTCCGGTCCTGGTCACCCCTGAAAGAAACACTGTTCAAACGCAATTAAAGAATTAAAATATCTTCTTCAACCTCCGGGCTATCAGATCTATATCGAATCATCGCGTCCGAATGGATTCGAATCTTACACCCGACGACACAGTACAAAACTTGACCAGTATCCCCCGATAGCCGGTCATCCATTTCAGCTCTGCCGTGTTCATTCCATCTGTGCGAATTTTTATAAACACAAGTTCATTAGTGTTGTAATTATTAGAACGTTATATTTGCAATAGGTGGAATATAGAGTGGCATGTTCAGAATAGATAACATGAGTAGAAAATGGCCACCTTTTTTCGCTATTTCAAGAGAAGAATTCTTTTTATCCAAAGTTGAAATGAAGGCAACTTCTGATTTTTTCTGTACATCAAGTCCCTGTGTATTAGTTTGGCTCCAAATTCGTTTCCATCCTCTAATTTATCATCATACTATTAAAAGTGTTTCTTTCTTTCACGTTTGCAACCTGGCACATGTAAGGTTTTCTATTCCCATAGGAACATGCTAATTTTACTTTTGAACATTTGTAACTTTTCATTTTCATCGAGTTTGGATTTATAATCTTGGCTCTTTCTGATAGAAACTAAGCAGAAAAATTATCATTTATTAATTTTCTTTTTATGGTCAGTTTGCATTAGTAGTCTGGAATAGAAGGTATGGCTTATGGGTTTGTTACAATAAGTGATTCCGCTAGACCCCGGCACCTGTGGGGGTGTCATCCCCAAAACCTCGAGAATATCCCCCAACTTTATC
Source organism: Lepisma saccharinum (assembly GCA_022664845.1). Classification (NCBI taxonomy): domain Eukaryota; kingdom Metazoa; phylum Arthropoda; class Insecta; order Zygentoma; family Lepismatidae; genus Lepisma; species Lepisma saccharinum. The sequence goes on from JAGDQP010021312.1 coordinate 12,425, forward strand.
TCGCGGACAATAGTTGATAGAAACCGTACAAAATTCTACTCCACCTTTCCAATTTTGACTTTACACCCTTCCAATCTGAAAATGCTGGCAGAATCTCTGATTACAAAGTATTCCGAACCAGTATGTTTAATAAGCCTCACCGAATTTGCAACCGAACCCGGCACAAACAAAGCATGTGTATTACATATTTGATATTATCCGAGATGTGTCTCAAAACTCTGGAGATTCATTGGAAATCATGAGTATTTACTCTGACCACCATGTTTGGTCTCTATTTTGAAAGAGACTTAGTGAATTTTTGAAGCACCCTTTATATATTCGAATAGCCCGGAAACAAATATAAAATCCAAAAGTCTGCTGTTAGATTTGTGGGAACTGATCGTTATATACTGGGAACTGAACTTAATCTTTTTTACTACGTTTAAATTCCATATTTCTATCAGTACTTCTTCTTCTTCCTCCTCCTTCTCTTCTTCTTCTTCTTCTCTCTCTCTCTCTCTCTCTCTCTCTCTCTCTCATTTGTTTGTCTCTGTCTAACAGACATCCATCGGTTTCAATATTTCATTGTCTGTTTCAATTTATCCCTCCATCAACTTATGTATATTGATTTGCCTCGCTTTTATTCTTTAATTTTATCGATACTAATACATGTCTGTTTTAAAAAAAACTGCTCAAATGTTTGCTGGTTTTAGTATAGGCGAGAAGAAGGAAGAAGAAAGAAGGGGTCTGGTTACCAGACACGATTATGGGATAAGAAGGTGAAATTTGGGTTGCCTAGCTGCACGGCGTTCGCTGTCGCATCTTTTGTGATGCGAAGTGTACAATATCTATATGGGACGACCATTTAAGCAAGGATATAAGCTGAAATACTTAATTGAATGTTGGAACTAGATTATTCAGCTAGTAAAATGACACGTCGAATGGAACAATTACTCAAGTAAGTATGAATAGCTTGAGTTTCTATTGTGTCCTACATCTTTTATGTAATGTTGGCTGTTTATGATAAAAGGATGTATTTCTCCCTTGTTAATTGTTTTTGAACTTGGTTTCCAATAAGATATTACACACATTATCTGGACAAAATGATATTGAGTTTGTAGTCGCTATTGATGAATTGTTCTTGCGTTATTGATGCTCAGGGCATTATTCTTATATGCTGACCCAAAGCATGTTGGTTCGTATTGAAGGTGTTTTGCTTCATATGTTTTGTTATCTTCAAGTACAACTGCATTTCGATCATTAAGATCTTTAAGTTCAACTACATTCAAATTAACCACACAAATATATCATATTTGAGATTTACTGCGTATGGTACAGTTTGGAAATTATGAGCAACTCAACGCCAAACAATTTTGAACGGTTAGATTTCGAAACAATGAATATTACAGTGTAGCTTTAGCAGTTCTCCTCATACTGCGTAACATATACGTAGTATAGCTGCCGATAAGAAAATCTTAATGTTTATTTCATCTATAGGACATGATTTGTATAGTTCATTACGGGACTTAGTATTCCCTCAATCTGTGAAAGATTAATCGTTTGATTCATTGGCAGCTACACTCATAGAACATTTTGTGGCTAAGACCAATATGATAATTGAGCGCTATAAATTGCACAGTATCAAACAACGAGAATTGCAATCAGCTAGAGAGTTTGTAGTGCAAATAAAGAAGCAGGCTTCTAAAGGCAATTTCGGTAATTTTACAGACGATCTAATACGTGACCAATTTGTAATCGGTGTTTTTGATGAGTGTACCAGAAAGAGATTGTTAACAAACCCCAAACTAACACTAGAACACGCTATAGCATGTCATAAATAGAGGAGCAGGTCGAGCGTGACAGAAAATAATTTTAAACAAAACCTTTATATGATCGTGGGTGTTTTCAACTAAGAGTCAACTATTTGCCTCGTTCCAATGCTCCGATTCGTAAACATGAATAGGAATCTATACAGTCTCACGCCTGTTACCGTTGCGGATTAGGTCACAGCTTTAACGATAAATATCCAGCTATCAACACTATTTGCAAATATTGCAAAAACGTTGGTCACTGGCAAAATGTATGCTTCAAAAAACAGCGCCAAAACAGGAAACCTAAAATAACACATTCACAATCTGTAAAAGAGAATACTATACTAGACCCGTCAACTATTTTTGTAGGTGATTTATTATCAATAAATTCTATACCTAATCAGACTGAACATCTTAAGTTAAACGTAAAAATTATTTAACAAATAATTGAATAACTGAACTGAAAAACATCCCAAGTCCACTGGAGTATCCCACATAGCAGAGTACATCCCTGGGACGTCCTATTTAGATCCCAATAGCGTCAGATTAGTCAAGCTCCCATAGCGATGACCTAAGGACATCCGTGGGATAACTCTATGGGCGATACGAACAGTTCATCCCATATGGAGATCCCCTGGATGTCCCCCGGAGAGGCGTGCGGGATTGCCTATTTTTTTAATTAAATGCGTGAATAACGATATCCTTGATTATGTCACTGTCATACTTTCGCTATCATACTACTAGTAGTAATAGGTAGTAGTATTTATTACTATAAGAAAGATATGACGAAGCAAAGAATCAAAGCTCGAAAGAAAAATTGCTTGGATAATTGTGCTGGGACGCGCTGTTCATCACTCTTTTGTTTTAAATACGTCAATTATAGCCAGGGGCCGCAATTATTATTCAAGATTTGTTTTGAATGTTGTTGACTTTATATTTGCTAGGAATTCAGAAATTGGTAATTATCCGCGTAAGGATCTTTAAATGTAATTTATTTAAAAGTTATAATGTTTCCGAAAGTAAGATTTACTGCTATACTTTCGCGACAGAAAAGAATGCAGTGAGGAAATGTGTTTATTCGAACTTCGCTGCATTCCACATATGAGGCTTAAGAAACAAACGTGATACATTTTGACAAGTAAATGCGCGAGCAGATATGGCGGGATTGCTATTTTACCTTTAGAAACTATAGTTTATTTTAAACTTGAAGGTAATATTCCAACTTCACCATTACTTTTACGTTGGTGGCATAAGTAGGAGAGAATTTTCTATGTAAAGGAAACCTAAGTAAACCTTTGAAGGGAGCAGAAACTTGCCAAAACTAACCTATTGAACGTTAATTTAAGGATAACACACCTCTCCTGCCTCGAATTTTAGGCTATTATTCCGCAGAGCCCATCCAATTACCTTGTGTTCATTCTATTTTACTGTTTACTAAGCTGCAGTGGGTTAGGATAGGTTAGGTTAAGTTATGTTATTATATACACGCATTTTGAAATGTTACACAGTTGACAAAACCCTCTTTTTTTAACTGTTTGCAAATTAAGTTACAGAAGCTGGATCACCTCTGCGGGACTTCACCAGAATTTTATGTACAAGGACAAAAATTTGCAAAAACGCTTTAAATTGCAGTGAAATTCTGTACCTACTCATCGATATAAAGCCCAAGGAAACCTCGGTTTTGGATAGTGGTTAAATATTACAATGTCTCACCGTGATTAGTCAAAATTTCTAAAAATTTACTGGGAAGAAGTTGTGTGCTTATTAGTTTGTTTGTGTAGTTATGGATTTCGGAATGTGAAATAAATGTTTTCTTGCTGTGAAAGCGATGTTAAACATGGTACTGTTTGCCAATGGCGGATGGTATCCCGTAGTGTTACAGCAGTAGCGTGGGATGGAAGGGTGATTGTGGGTAAAACATGGCCAAACAATGCGAAAGATGCGATGTCTCTTAAGTGATTGTCGTTAAGTTATTCCATAAAAACGAACAGAATTTGTTGTATTTTTGTGTGTGTGCGAGGCAAATTTTGTAATTGTTAAATATTTCATTTCTATAGTTACATACAGTACAAGGGGCAAAAGTGGAGAGGCCGTAACGGCACTAAAGGTTGCAGTTTCTTTAGTATCAATCTATGTAATCAGTCATCAAATCGATTCTGTTTAAATGACAGGCAGTTTTCAGTAATTTTTCAAAATCTAAATGTAAATTACAAATCGAATTATACATAAACACAGCTACATAGTTCGCGTGGGATGCAGGTATAACCCCTTTCTTAATCTTTCATTTCTTTATCTTTGCCTCCAACTATTTTTCTTCTTTCCGCCTGAGTTTCTTTCTATACCCAATGCCACAAAGCATGCCATAAGTAATTGTCCGTCAGGTTTCCTCCAGTATTTTTTTAAACTTCTTTGACGCCTCATTTTAATACAACGATGTGAACACAATAAAAGGATGTCAAACGCATTGGATATTTATAACCAAACCTAACCTAATGTCAACGTAGGAGTCTGCTTTGCTTAGGAATAATGATGTTCAGTTTTGTCGGTCAGGTAAATATGAACAAAATCAGGGATTTTCAGAAATGTTTATCGTTAGCCCCTCTGTATTAACTAGATATATTTATAAACACTAGTTGCATTTATTGTTGAAAGCTTTCAATCATAGTGATACTCAATTGAACTCTACTATTATTAGCAATTATATATTAAATATGTGATTTTCTTTCTTAGAATTGCTTGTAGTATTTAAATTACTGTTAAAACAATATAATTATACCAACAGTATACAATAACTTCCCGTGGTGCTATCGTTAATACCATATCAGCAAAAGTTTCTTATTTCCTCCGTGTCCCTTTTTGCACCTGGGTTGCCCAGGCTTTACTCTTAACATTTTCAAGCTGGAAAGTGAATAACTGCAAAGTTAGAATTTCTAGCGTGAAATTTTTAAAAGCGAAGTCTGGGCAACCCGGATGTCAACAAGGACACAGAGGAAATAGAACGCTTTTGATGCTGTCTGGTATTAACGGTAGCACCTATAGAGCCAAGTTAATTGTATTTGGTGGTACAATTAGCCTTCAATATAAATTATTTTGCATACAGTAACTTATCCCATTATAGTCCCATCTTTGTCCTAAAAGGATCCCAAAAGTACGTCCAAGGGATGATCCCGGGGCGGACATTTGGAGGTCGCATGGACGTCCCATGGATGTAAGCGGGACCTAAACAGGATGTCCCACGGACGTCCCGATATCCTACCAGGAGATCCGTCGTACATCCCTGGGACGTCATTTTGCTATGTGGGATATTTTCAGGAGGAACGAAAAACAGTCCAAGGTCTTCGTATGTTTACCTATTCACCGGAAAATATTTTGTATGAAAAAGGAGTTTCTGTGGTGGGATTAGGGTGTAATATTAATGCAAGTGGATAGCTCTTACAACATATATACCGACGAACAGAAAAAAATACAAATACGAAAGAAGTGGACTTGGGATGTTTTTCAATTCAGGCCTTCAATTGAGGGTTCTTCTATTCATTCTGGTCTACAATTCAATCTGATAACTTGGCTAATTTGAATGTACTTACCTTTTTCAAACCAGATATAACTAAAAAACTTTATTCAATTCTTCTAATTTAGATTTCTTAGTAGAGAGATCTACAATGGCTAGGGGAAGATAACCCTAAACAAAAAATATCATGGTGAGGGGAAGCAGCACCACCATTACCAGTCTGAGGCTGAAGATGAATGACATAGGCAAGGCTCAGAGATGGACAGAGGAGGAGATGGCTACCTTTACTGCGAGGTCGTAGAGCTGACAACTCTACACCCTTATTCGGATCTCCGGGCGGAGACATCTTCAGGGGGCTCCAAGAACAGGATTAAGAAAGACCTTAGAATAGGAACGTGGAACGTACGAACATTATATTAGCGATGACATAATTATTAGCGATACAAGAAGTTCGGTGGGAAGGTCAAGATAGCATCCCACAGGGCAAGTACACTTTCTACTACGGGGGAACACAGTGCCACGATTTCGGAACAGGATTCCTCATTAAGAACAGTATTCTTCAAACTGTTCAGAATATAGAATTCGTAAACGAAATACTATCGTACGTTACGATACGTAGTCGATGGGGCAACACGGTTTTATTAAACGTCTATGCTTCGACCGAGGTGGCTAATGATAACGACAAAATAATATTCTAGGATGAGGTATTCTCCATTCTGTCTGACCAAATGCCGAAGTATAATTCGAAAATTGTGTTGGGTGATTTCAGTGCAAAGGTAGGGAGGGAATAAAAACATAGATCTTCTATAGCAATGTAAACCTCACGAAAAGACGAAGAACAATGGAGAAAGACTGATGGATAACTTTCGCGATTTCGAAAAGCCTACTGGTAAAGAGTACGGACTTTGAACATAAAGACATACACAAATACATATGAGTATCTCCGAACGGCAAAACTCTCCACCAGATCGATCACGTATTAGTAGATAGACGAAGACACACCAACATAATGGATGTTAGGTAGTACAGAGGAGCGGAAGGTGACACCGACCATCAATTAGTGATCACAAAAGGAAGGGGAAAGTTATGCATCTCGAACAGAGAAAGCAAGGGGTCAAAACAAATGAAATTCGAAGTTAAACGATTAAATAATCCGAGCATAAAAGCAGATTACCTACTCGAACTCTCAAATAGGTTCGAAATCCTAGTCGACTCGAGTAATAACAATGATGATATTAATAATGAAATTGATGTAAGTAAGATGTGGGAGGCAATTCGTGAAACAATTGAGATCTCAGCGAAGGAACGTGTAGGTGAGAAGAAACAACAGAAAAACAAACCTTGATTTGATGAAGAATGCCTTAAGCTTCATGAAATACGAAAACAAACCAAACAACGATGGCTAAGTAATAAAAGCGAAGCAAATACCAACCAGTACAGTAACGCGAAACGAAAAGCCACAAACGGGTTCAGAAACAAAAAGCGAGAATATCTGACGCAGAAGATTCAGGAGATTGAGGAAAACAGGAAGACAAATAACATACGAGATCTATACAAAGGGGTAAACTCGTTGAGAAAAGGTTACCAGCCGAGGTTAGTAATCATTAGAAATGAACGTGGAGATATTCAGACGGATCCGACTAAAATTGTCGATGTGCGGAAAAATTATTTCGAGAAACTTCTTAATGTACACAGCGGGGAACAAACAGAGGAATTTGAAATCCATACCTCAGATCGTATTGTCGGTAAAGAAATTAAAAGAGTTCAAATCACCAGGAATAGACAATATTCCAGCCGAATTAATTAAACCAGGTAGAACGGCACTAATCAAGGAACTACATAAATTGATAAGAGCTATTTGGAGAAAGGAGGAGCTTCCAAAGGAATGGAAAACATCAATAATAGTTCCGAATTACAAAAAAGGCGATAAATCGGACTGTAATAATTACCGCGGAATCTCGTTACTTCCTACCTGTTACAAGGTATTGAGTAATATTGTGTTACCTCGCCTAAGTATATACGTAGATGAAATAATTGGAGATCACCAATGTGGATTTAGAAGAAATAGATCCACGTTGGACCAGTTTTTCGAATTAGATAAATTTTGGAGAAGAAATGGGAATAAAATGTTCCCTTTGGTCTTGTCAGTGGAGTAATGTTCCTGTTGAAGGTTACAGGGTATTGACCCAACCTAAAGGTAATTGACCGTTCTCATGCAGTAATGCTCCGGCCATGACGTAGAAGTCTGACTGTTTTGATGTTGACTAATGTAGTACCCATTACACGTCACCGAATATTGGACGTGGTGTCAGTGCAGTAATGCTCCTGTTGAAGAGGGACCTAAAGGTTATTGCCCTCATCATGTAAGCGAGAAAGATGTCAGTGGAGTAATGCTCCCGTTGAAGGTTACAGGATATTGACCTAACGTAAAGATCATTGACCAGTCTTGATTTTTCGATACTTTTTATTTTTGTTTTGGAATATGTTAGAAAATGAACTTTCTAGAACTTTCGTTTTTTCCCTCTCACATATTAGAATGTTCGTTACCTTTACATATAATGGATTTCGTTCTTGAACATTTTCTTAAGTAGGTCATTAGCTTACTATAAATTTTGTCTTAGTTATGCTTTATTATCGTAGTGAACACTTCTACTATCATGCATTATTATTATGAAAATTCAAGTGCGGACCAAGGTGATGGACCTTTACGGGAAAATACAGCTTCTTTTGTTGGATCTTTCTCAAGCCTTGAAGTTGAGTTTGGTTCAGATAGTGAAGAAGAATATTTATTCGCAGTGATAGTGTTATGCAAGATAGAGAGGTTTCATCTGCCTCCTGTAATTGTGAATTTCAATATTGACGATATGTGTATAATGGAAGCCATTGAAAACTGGGAATTTAAGAAAAACCGTCCTTTAATTTGTGGTGAGTGTTTTTATGATGTACGTAATCGATTGATGTATCGATGCCTTACACGTTCTGCAAATGAAGAAAACGCATTAAGGATAAGAACATATAAAGTGATCATGGATCCTGTGAATTTTTATCATATTTATAGTGTGTATTTGTTAAATCATCCAGACTTTGATACTGTTGAAATATATGAATGTTTCCTTCGAAATTTACTGTTATTAAAATTGGGCAAAGTGAAAAATAAACTGATAGAAAAAGACAATAATGGTGAACCGGACAGTGAGCGAGAATGAATGTTTGTGCTAAAGACTGTGAATGTGTAATATAAGTAATTGTGAAAAGATACTTACCATTGAACTTAAGCTGCCTTCATTTTGTAGAATACTTTTAAATCATCCAGACATCGATAATGTTAAAATATTTGAAACTTACTGTTAGTGAAACTGGATGAAGTAAAAAATAGAAATAATTAATAGAAAATACATTAATGGTGAACTTGAGAGTGAATGTCTGTGGTAAAGACTATGAATGTGTCATGTAAGTAATTGTTAGAAGATACTTACAATTGAACTTAAGCTGCCTTCATTTTGTAGAATATTTACCATTGAACTGAAACTGCCTTCATTTTGTAGAATACTTTTTCTTAAAACTAAGAAAATAAATAAATTTATTTATATATTCTCTACCTTTTCTTGTTTTCTTTAAGGATTTATTAAATAAAAGATTTGGCTTTAGTTTATATTAAAACTTTATTAACATATTTATTTTTGTTTTATAATAGTTTTTACAAGTGATTTCACAACTTCATCATTCTTTCTAAGATTCTTAGCATGAAAATAAGAAATTCTATTTTTTCCTCGCACACTGAAATAAATAAAAACAATACAGAATAAACCAAAAAGAATAGATTTTTCATCTTGAATTTGAATTTTATTTACAAGGTATATTTTGCGGTTACGTTTTAAAAATTTAAGAATTGGTTTTCTAGGTTCATTGCCGAAAATATCAAAGTATTTACCTCGTTTATTTTTATCAATATAGATAGCAGTCCACTGAATTCCAGGTAAACTTGACACACTTAAATTAACTATTAGTGCCGCCGGATATTGAAATCGTTTAGGTAAAGTGTCCACTGAATATATTCCAGTAAGCGTTGTTACATTTGCACAGTCCTGAAGCATAATTGATAAAAGCTGATTATTCTACATCTGAATCACTTTCACTAATTGGCGTTGGTTTATACATTGTTCTGTTTTCTGGTAGGATAAAAGTACGTAAATGATAATAACTTAAATATTTGGCATATACTGAAACTTCTTTTAAGGTACTACGGAAACTTGTAAATTGATGAAGATGATGATGAGCAGTACTTTGTGATGGAAATACTAAAGCATCATATTTTGGACACTATACATCTTCTAAATTATTCACTGTTCTGGAAGGAACTGGAGAAAAAGCTGTCTTGTTTTTATATGGGTATAAATATTAACACTGTGCGAGGTATAGCTTGTAAGTATGTTTTTAATTTCCCCATATTCAACTTCACCGTCTATCCATTCTAAACCGAATATATGCTGGTTTAAATAATAATTTATATATCTTAAACTAGGAATAAGTTTTGATAATCGAAACGGAGGTTTAAATATTCACGATTGAAAACTATTTGTATCTATATGAACTATAGCTAATACTTTCACGATGTAATTATTTCCCTCATTATCATCGAACGCTGAAAAGTGTACGATTGTCCTCATGGTTGATCTCAAACTAATCTAAATTTTACATGGTATCATCGGTATATGCATTCCGTTAACGGAAGAATTAACGTTAAGAATTCTTTATCGATTTGTATAAGCGAATCAAGTTCAGCGTATATTATACATAAAATGGAATGTGCTGATGCTTGACTGAATCCTATTTTGAGATTAACGGGATATTCCTCAAGAACATCCCATGTAGAATCACCTAAAGTATTGGTAGGATAAAGAATAAAAGCATAAAGAGTATAACCGTGGTGGTAATCAGAATATGTGGCCGTGTGACTTACATTTTCATGAACTATACCAGTTCCAGAGAATAGGGTGTGATAGCTTTGAACGTATAGATGATTTGCATAAAAATTAAAGGGGACAAAAAGGCACTACCATTGAATGGTTTGAATCAACTGTTCGTATACGCGGATGATTTAGATTTAATAGGTGACGATATAGATGTACTACAAAGCAACACCGATGTTTTAGTAGAAGCGTGCGATGAGATAGGTCTACAGGTAAACATAGATAAAACAAAATACGTGATAACAAGCCGAAACACAGGGAATGAAGGAAATAAAAACATAAGAATTAGGGATGGGATCATAGAGCAAGTAAACAAATTTAAATTCTTGGGAGCATACGTAACAAATGAGGACACGACAAAAATGAGGACACGGAAGAAATGAAATGTCGCTTACTATCGGGGAACGCATGTTTCTATTCAGTATAAAAACTTCTAACATCGCGATTAATATCAAGGAAATTGAAGTTGAAAATATACAGAACGGTTATTCTGCCGGTAATACTTTACGGTTGCGAAAGTTGGAGTACGACCCTAGCAGATAAACATAAATTACGTGTATTATACAGATGTTCTCGGGATATCAGCCAGGTGAAGTTCGACGATAGAGCCGACGTTTCAAGAACAGACATTGTTCTCATGTCAGGCCTGGCAGAACACAGCATAACAGAAAAACATAGAATTTTATTTTCTGACACTAAAATTATCTCAAAGAGCTCCAATTACTGGGATAGGATAATAAAAGAATCTCTTGCCATACTACAAGAACGTAATTATGTCAACAGAGATACAGGATTTCAACTTAGTCGGACTTGGACACCAGTCATAAAGAAAACATACATGAAAACGACCAATCAGCGTCAAGCTATAGGCCAACCAATCAGAGACACAGATTCTTAAGCTCCGCCCCCTACCATTACTATATATAGTACACATGAACTGGTCTCAGTATACTTGCCCTGAAGATGAGAACAATGTCTGTTCTTGAAACGTCGGCTCTATCGTCGGACTTCACCTGGCTGATATCCCGAGAACATCTGTATAATATTCGCCGCCAGGAAAGCTTCAATTCTTATTATAAATTACGTGTGTTTGAAAATAAGGTTTTGAGAAAGATATACTGGTCGAAACGGAACGAGATGCCTGAAGAGTGGAGAAGACTCAATAATGAAGAACTCCACGGACTGTACGATTCACCAGATGTTGTAAAAATAATGAAATCGCGACGACTAAGGTTTGGCAGGACATGTAGGTCGGATGGGGAAAAACGAAGATTATATTCTATCCTGGTTGGAAGGCCGGATGGAAGGAGGCCATTGGGAAGACCGAGCCTTCGTTGGCAGGACAATATTAGAAGAGATCTTCGAGAAGTAGGTATTCGTGATGAAAACTGGCTTGATATTGCCCAGGATAGAATCCAATGGCAAACGTTTGTTACTGCGGCGATGAACTTGCGAGTTACGTAAGCCATAGAGTTAGTTAGTTACGGTTGAACTAGATTTGTCATATCAAGGCAACATTGTTTCAACGTTATTTCATATCGTTCCATTTATCATACAAAATATGGTATTTGGTCGCATGGCTTTAGATAAGCTACAGCCAGGGTGGTATGATGTATTTAAAAAAAATACAAATGAAATAGGGCCTAGGTGTTGAGACTGAAAAATCTACAGGTCGGAATACTTTAGTATCAAATGAGACGATACTCCTATTCAACTTCTAAGTGGTTTTAATTTCAACCATGTCAATGAATTCAACATTAGATAAGCAAATCTTGCAACTTTTAGCCGGGCAAAAACAATTATTATTATATGTAATCTCTTTTTCCAAAGCCTTTGATAAGGTTAAGAGCAAGCAAAATAATCTAGAAGGCATGTTACGTACAATTAGTAAGCAAACAGGAAATATTTCAAAACCAGAAATAATGTTCATAAATACAGTTGAGTCTGATCCTAACAACATATCTTCAGAAAATCTAATCTTTCTTAAACAGTCCTGACGATACAAAATTCACTCATCAAGCAATGCCTCAACGTAATACTAAGCAGAAAAGAAACAAATCTAAAAAAGATCCAGTAGACCTGGCAAAAGAGATTTCTGCTTATGAAACAGATTTGGAAATAAGAAAATGGGTAAGCGATCAAGGTTTTGCACACCGTCTCACAAATAAAAAGTTTGAAAAACAAAAACTTAATATAAAAAAAGTTTGTAGACGAAGGTAACATCGCTCAGGCACGAAATGTCTTAGATTATTTATTTGCTAGCTATGGCTATGATTACTCTGGTTCTGAACAAAAGCTACGTTTTGGATGCTGCAATTTTTGGTTAGCTTACGTTACATTATGATACATTTGCATGGTAAAATGGTTGGTCATTGTTATGTTTATTTGGTTTTCAACTACTTCATACTTTATTCTGTGTCTAAAAGTTATCTTCAATAATTATAATTTTTTAGTTGAAGGAAACTATATGTTTCATGGTAATGGAAGATTTTCCTACATTATGTTTGATTCGTATAATTGTTCATTACTCAATTAAGAGGTTTTTTTTTGTTTTTTTAGCGAAGTCAAATGGTTTATCTTCTTTCATGAAATGATGGAATTCTAATATTGAATGCTTTCATAATGGTGAACTTTCATAAGAACTATGTGTTGGTTCTACTTTACGATCATGATGCTAATTAAGTGCAACTTTCATGTAAATTTATTATGATTTACTTTTCTATTATTAATTGTTATATTGTGTTTTTATGGATACAATGTATTTTGACTTGGCGCTATATCTGTGCAATATGAGGGAGTAACTTTAACTTTTGGCGGAACACACTTTACCTTCGCCCTTCGTTCTTATTCTAGGAGAGAGGGGTGAAATGCTGTATTTGACTACTTCACCTTATTGAATTTTTCTATTGACCATGGTAATCGATCTTTTCAGTTATTAACGATTTTCAGTTTTGTTTTGTTTTTTTCGGTTAACTGTTTTTACCAGTTGTTATGATTGTTGAATCTCTACATACAATATCTACATGGGACGACCATTTAAGCAAGGGTGCTGAACTACTTAATTAAATGTTGGAACCAGATTATTCAGGTAGTAAAATGATACTTCGAAGGAACAATTAGTTAAGTATGCATGAACAGCTTGAGTTTCTATTGTGTCCAACATCTTTTATGTAATGTTGGTTGTTTATGATAAAAGGATATATCCCTTGTTTAATGATTTTGAACATGGTTTCCAATAAGATATTACACACATTATATGGACAAAATGATGAGTTTGTACTCGCTATTGATGAATTGTTCTTGCGTTATTGATGCTCAGGGCTGTTGGCTCATATTAAAGTTGTTTTGAATGTTCTGTTATTTATCTTCATGAACTACTGCATTTCGATTATTAAGATCTTTAAATTCAATCTACGTAATTCTAATTAACTACACAAATATATTACATTTCAGATTTACTACAAAAAGAAAAATGTGAAATTTAATTTCCAAGTATCTGCTGAAGGATCTCATCCTTAGATACATTTTGATTTGACAGTGTAATAATTTTTAAAATTTATTTTAAAAGATGAATTTGTGAAAACAACCATTGCATAAACCGCTATGTAACTCTAGGATTACAGGATTACGTAACAATTCTGAAATTAAGAACTTCTGATTGCAATGAACTTGTATGTATTATTTCCTGTCTTTACGTCAACAAAAATGTTTAAATGTTTTCCAAATTTAGGGAGAAACGAGTGGATTCAAGCAGGATTTCTCAACGTGGGGTCGTGAGTTATGTGCAAGAGGAGTTGAAAAAATAAATTTGACTGAGGTTTAGTAGGCTAAAATCAATAATTTTCAATTAAGGTATTTTATTTTACTTCTTTTTATAATTACTAAAGATAATGTAATTTGCTTAAAAGTTTTTCTATAATATAATTAGTATATTTATTAGCAAATAAAGCAAATCAACTGTCATGTTTTCAAATGAAAAGTAAATATTACACAAAATAAAAAAGGACAAAAATATTTTAAATGTTACCAAAGATTACACAAGTTTACTAGGTTAGCGCGAAAACTGAACCTATTTTGATTTAACCAGTTTCAAAATGGTCAGTTCAATTATTTAAATACACTTTTCAAGGCATTTTCAGTCATATTCTTGTCCAAAATACCACGTTCTTAATATACAGACTCTTTATTAATTCATGTATCTGAGAAACAGAGTAACAGACTGGTAAAAGAGGAAGATTTCAAGAAATTTACACGATATTTTCTACAATCGCCCACAAAACCAACCCTTGACAGTGAAAATAATTTTCCAAAAAAAAATTTACCACCCTTCTGGGGGTTCAAAATAAAATGTGAAGTAGATTGAGATCGAGAGATTCTACAATATTTTATACACAGAAATCAACGTCTGACTTAATTATTTGGTACTAATTAAAAAAATGAGACATGGAAAAGCGGTCATCTGAATTAACATTGATTTTTCCATACGCGAGTTCAACTTTTGAGTTTGAATCTTCCAAAAGTGTAGGAAAATTAGTGTAGGAAAATTATTTTCAGTATCAAAACTTCCTGAAGTCTTGTAGGCAACTGTAAAAATTTTCATAAAAATATATTGAAAAATTTCCCTTTTTCAGTTCTGTTTCTCAGTTGCACGAAATAATAAACAGTACATATAGTATATTGCAATATAATATCGCAATGTTTCTGTTGCTACCCGTTTATAACTACGGAATTACGGTAGGTAGAGCAGAATAATATGCGGGGTTACCCAGAACCAGTTTAATTATGAAGATTAGAAGTTACTTTAAAGACCTTCCGGTACTATAGCTATTTACAATGTTACTGTTTCGATCTAACCTAATTCTTCTCCGGCGTTGCCTCGTCACGAGTGAAGGTCAGCACCACCACAGAGGATTAAGCGCCTAAAAGGAAAGCCCTGCTGACAAGCCCTGCGAGGGCCAGGAGTTTGATCCCGGTGCAAGTTATAAAAGTTTGGAAGTTAGTTCCATTTGAGAACTGGAGGAGGAGAGGAGTTGACCACCCGGACGAGAGAGTGATCCTCTTGCGAAAAGTTTTAAAACATGTACAGTTCTCGGGACCCCAGAAAGTCCCGCCCTGAGAAGTGACCGCTCTCCAACTTCTACTAGCGATCTCCGCATGCACATGCTTCATGCAACTAAAGCAGTTGTCACGAGTGTGGATGCTTGCGATTTCTGTCTTTCGGAGACATTTACCGCGAATCGGAATATGAAAAAGAGAGAGGAAAGAAGGCGAAATAAGAAGATAGAGAAACGCGAGGAGAGTTTTGTGGAAGAGCGCAAAAATCAGAATATGCATTGCTGTATATTCTGTAAAAATCCCTGTATCGGTTCAAACTAGGTAGTTTACCTGATAAACCACACATGCAAAAGGGTGGAAAAACCTAGGTAAAAAGTCTCTATTGGCTCTACTATGAACCGCATCCTATAGCAAGTGTCTGCGTTGAACCTACAGTGCCTCCAGTCGACGTGGCCTGCTTGAGACTAGTGGCCGCATCCAAACAGGGTGGTTGAAACACAACAGGTGGCCGCATCCCAGGTTCCGCTAGCCAAAATTGGCCTTTTCCCAACCGCAGAGAGCTGCAGCACGGCTGGAGGCTATATCTGGTCGCACTCCATGAAGGCTGTGTCATCAACTACTGGTATCCAGTCACCAATATGACCGCGTCTTCGCATGGCCGCAACTCAGCAAGTGCCAACAACAACAAGTGGCTGCATCCCAGCTAGCATCCGCATCCCATGCCGACCGACTACACCGCAGGACCCGGGCCCCAACACCACAGATGCAGAGCTCCTACCCATCTATGAAGATTAATTGATCCTCTTACTTTGATGTGTGGCTTTTTTATAGCCATGATTTTGGATGACGTCCTTCAGGTCCCTCTTCCTGCGGCGCTGGTTCCACCTACGTCGATGCTAGTGCCATCTTCGGTTGTCGTCTGCTTGTTGTTGATAGTAAACACTTTATACTACATGTTTGCTTGCCTTGCATTATCTGTACACATGTTTGTTTACAAAGTATCACTTATAGTGCACCTGTTTTTGTATGCGAGTGCTATACGTCCTTATGCACGTGGCTCGTTACGATGTAATAAACACTATATTGCAAAGAAGGAAATAAAAATGAGCAGAGAGACAATAGACATAGTTGATGAGTATATTTACCTAGGCCAGCTCGAAACATCTAATGCAAAGTGGACTGATGAAATAAATTGAAGATGTAAAATGGCGTGGAGTTCGTTTGGAAGACTACACTTTCTTTTCGAAAGCAAACTACCAATGTGTCTGAAGCGTAAAGTTTATAATCATTGTGTCTTACCTGTAATGATGTACGGCTGTTAAACTTGGACGTTGAATGCACAAACGATTCAAAGATTAAGAGTCTCACAAAGAGCAATGGAGAAATGCATGCTAGGAATAACCAGCAGGGACAGGAAGACAAATTAATGAATTCGCTCACAAACAAAGGTAGAATATATAATCAAGACTGCGAAGAAGAGGAAGTGGAAATGGGTTGGTCACATAGCTAGATGAACAGATGGTAGATGGACGACAAATGTACTACATTGGATTCCTAGAGAAAAGAAACGACCGAGACGACGTCCAAATGCAAGATGGGTAGATGAAATAAAGCGTTTTTCAGGAGCTACATGGATAAGGATATAGCAGCAGACCGAAATATATGGAAAGAAAAGGGGCAGGCCTTCATCCAGCAGTGGATAGAAAATGTATGAACATGATATAATATATATATGTAATTCACAGCCATATTCAATCCACTACTGGATGAGACCTCTACCGGACTGAGCAAAACCGTTTATTACAAACAAGAAAACTACTTTTGGGGGTCGCTGGGAAGAAGGCACGGTAAAAGGGGGTCGCGGCATGTAAAAGGTTGAGAAACGCTGCTCTAAAGGATGCTTAAAATGTAATGGCCATAAAATGAATGCCCGAGCGGCTGTAGTTGTAGAACGTTGGCTTTGCAATCGGGAAGTCTGAGTTCGATATCAATGTCCGATCGTTCTGACGTCCTCATCTTGCTCACTCACACCAGACAAATTACGATATTGTTTCTTCAACTCAGGCCCTGAATGTCTCCTTCCCTCATATCAATTCCTCTACTTTATTCCGGCCTGAGTTATAGATGCCTAACTATAACTAACTCAATGTCTTATGAACTCGCACGTTCATCGTCGCCGTAAGAAACATTAGCTATTGGAAAGATTAAGTGATAACTAACCAATGAGGTAACCAATGCGGGGGGACCTTGGGTTCAAGGAGGCCTACTTACGAAGTTTAATTCCGAAGTTCAGTAACTTGCCTATAATATATATATATAAAGTTTAGTTATTTTTTATTTCTGGTATTTTTTTTAAAACTGGTTCGTGAGTTTATGTGCAGTCAATTTCTTTGCTAATTGAAGAGTGGAAATGCGCCAAATATGAAATTTTACAGAAGCAGAAAACAGAATATATTTAGATTTAGCTTAACATAATGTATGCCTTCCAACATAATGTGATTGTTTTCACCTCTTCCTCGTTGATTTGGCACCTGGAAGTCTGGTACAAGTATGGGAACATGCGGGTAAGCATATCGAACATGCTTGTGGGCAAAAAGTATATATATTTTTAAATGGGACTTAAACGTTTGGCCATTTCCACTCTTCACTTCTTCTCTTTCCCAACGTGTTCTTCTTCTTTCCGTAAAGAGGCAATGCCGTGATAACTCCAAATGTTAGAAATATTTGTACCCTTGTTTTCCTGATTTTATTTAGTTTAACTGAGTATATTATTAAAATAGAAGGTATCTTAAAGAAGTAGGTTACTTCTATAAGAAAGAAAGAGGGCAAGCAATGTTGACATGTCTCTTTGGGGTGTATGAATGAAATTTTAAATGGCAAGAAGACGACACTTTAAACCACGGCTTATTTTATTGCTGGGGCGGGCATTCCATTGTCAAGCTTTGTCGAATTTTCAAATTAATAAATTTTAAGTCTCGGTCTGTTCATTTATTTACTAAGAAGATCATGCAGTTTTTTGTGCAATGGTACACTGTATTAGATATTATATACACAGCCAGAAATTTTAAAACGTATTTATGAGCGTCATATTGTTTTTAATAAGCATATGTCGTCTTAGATAAATCTTCAGTATTCTATTAACGTATCATTGATGTTAGAAAGTGGAACAGAGGGGCCCATTCTGGTTTGTCGCGGGAAGGCCCACGCGTCCATAGTTACACTACTGTAATTAACTGATAGTCGATGTCATCTTCCTTCCACTCCTCTGTAAGCTCTAACGTCCATTATGTTGGTATGTTTTCGTCTATCTACTAATACGTGATCGATCTGGTTGTGTGTTTTGCCATCCAGACATAGCCATGTGTATTTGTATACATCTTAGTGTTCGAAGTACGTGCTCTTTACTATTAGATTTTTAGATTATATTGAAATAGATGCCTATAGGTCTAAATAAATTCAAATACAATTCATAATTTGAATAGAGAATTCCTCAGACCGTAAGTTAATTTGGTTTGAAGAAAAGTCGAAATATGCATAGTTTAGAGTCTAGTAGAACTCAAATGTGACGGACGAGGCATTATCACAAACGGTATCTCGTTAGTCAATGATGTACACGACCTGTCGACTTACCAAATCACAATCAAAATTATACGCAATAAATCTATTTGACCGAAGTTGATGATTGAAGAATGCAGATTAGAGTGGATTTCTATGCTCGTATACTGCAATGTCAACTACTTGACAATGACAATTTTACGTGGGGATCCCCTTTTATGCTACAATTGCTACATACACGCTTGTTCAGTAGTGTAAGAGACCAAAAACCAGGTAAAACCTTGCAAATTTCCTACCTTTTCAGGATACTCCTTCACAAGCATGATTAACCTTTTGAATGTAAGCTATATACAGTACACATACCTTGTTTTACTATATGATAGGGGTATAATGGACAATTATTTAGTGCTTTTAAACTAACCACATATTTTTTTGCTATAAAAATGACATAATTACATTCTATATGTAATGAATACCCCCCCCCCACAAAGCACTATATCTTACTGCAAGTCTTAATTAAATACTTTTAATTACTGTTCCTCCAACTCTATTGCCTGTCTTCAATGAATTACACAGCACTAATAGCTAATAAGCAGTTACAATCCAGTT